>JAJLRJ010000008.1:28105931-28215931 GCA_024195265.1 Dendrophyllia cribrosa | reverse complement strand
CTTTATTAGGTAGTACTCTTTTACTACAACTTGAAATACAAATCTAGGGAAACGAAGGTCACTCGAAGCCCATTTAAAATAACATGAAACGAATGCAAAACAAAAATTCCTCGATATTTCTTACCACTGTTTGATGAAATAAGCCTAATGACCACAGCGTGTCCAGCAACAAACTTAGCTGTCCCATCAACTGATATGGTCGGATATGATAGCGTTCAGTGCCGAAACGATAAATACACAGCTCCCAAACGAAAGAAATCGGTTGACTTATCGAGGAATTTCTAAAACCACTAGGCAAGATACAAAGACAATCTTTCTTCTAAATAACAGCAGCACGTAAAGCTTTTCTTCTTCCTTTTTAGCGCGATGTTTTCCTGTAATTGTTAAGTCTTCTACAGTCCTTTCGAACGCCATTCCACAAACACAACATTCTCGTCTCCAGAGCTCAACCAAACGAAACGAGGGCTCTGGGGACGAGAATGCACACACGAAAGGTTTTTTTATTTCCGGTTTCTGGCATTTGAGCAAACGCAATAGTACATTAATGCATTAGGCATGCGCTAACGGATGTCGTGGATTTTACGACATCCGGAAGGCACTGTTACCAGAGCCCTTCGTTTCTTCCGCTGACCAAACGAAACGAAGGCTCTGGGGACGAGAATGACTGGTGACGGAAATACGTCACACGAGAGGTGTGCGCATGACCGGAAGCCTTTGGCATAAGTTTATTATTCATCTGAACATGTTAGCGTCTTTTCTACGAAAACATGCCATCTTTTCCGGAATATCTTCGATCAGTGCCATTCGGTGATTGTTTTTTCCCGCTAGGTGAATATCGTGAATAATGTGAATATTGTAAAAGTATGCGAAGGAACAGGCAAGCTCGATAAAATGTAAGGACGTGGTGGAATTCGAATCCTTGTGGAATCAAGGCATGTCTGATGCAAGGTGAGAAGTTTTCACGCCTCTTGTGATCCGTCTAAGCTTTTAATGTCAAGCTGATTAAAACTTCTGTTAAAACCCATACGATTGTTTAGGCTAAGCTATAGATGAATTCAGGGCCACTTCTTTGCGTTGACACCTAACAAAAATATTATCTGTGACCAGCACTGTATACGTTCTGAGTTTCTTCGCATGCAATGAGCTTCAGTAGACAACAATATAAGATTTTCCTCATTCGCAACGCGTTTCATTTTAAATCTCCCTCCACTCCGATCAGCTGCCGTGTTGTTTTGAATTTTGAACGGTTGGCGTAACTTCCGTTTTATTGACGGCATGTCACTTTCGGAGTTTTCACTTCCGTCACCAGTATGTTGCGGTCCACATCCAACGAATCACGTGGTACGATGTTTCTTCCCTTGTCTCTTTTTCTTCTCGGCACTTCGTGCCTCGCTCGGAAAGCTTACGCTTTCCGGAAAGCGCCGATAACGATTTCCGGAAAGCGTCGATTACGCTTGGGGTCCCGCCGGGGGAAAAACTCGAAAACAACAGATCGAATAACGCAAGACACAGCGCGTGTATAAATCGGTATAAAGCTCAAAGATAGAACGCGTATTAGGTCAAATGTGGCTCCTCTGCTCCCTGTGATTCGCCACGCCGGCGAGCCTCACAGGCATACATAAATACACAAATTTTATCACGCAGAGAAGATTCCCAAGCATACACGGAGCAAAAACTTCACCACGCAAGCAGACCGTCTCACAGGCAATTGTCAGTACAAGAATTAAACACCAACCAGGGACGCGAAGAGCAAAACACTCGCAACGTTACAAACCTGATAAACGGACAACTCATACGATACCAAACCTCATTCGCCTGTACAGCCGGTCGAACTTCAGCCGCTGGCAGAACTGCCGCGTCGGCTGGATGGTTTAATAAACCGCAGCTATTGCTTCAACTACCACAGCACGAGGAACTTGTCCCGCGTCGGCCATCGAGTAAGTCGGGGTTGATAACCAAAACGCCAAACTCTTCCCTTTTGCGGCCTCGAGTAGAGTGAAGGGGTGGAGCACATGTAATTCTTTTATAGTCATAATTTGCATAATCCCCAGGGTATTAATTACCAATGCAAATCGAGTTTGCATAGTTTTTGTTTTTGTTGTTGGTCACGCACACACAAGATGGCGTGATTTTACGTCTTTCGTTCACGATTTTCAACAAATTCTTAAAAATCCCAAATTCATTTCCCCAAACTAAACTTTGCATATTTTGAAAGATCGTCAGCTTTAGTATTGTCATTCGTAATATTACAAAATTCTGAACAAAGGCACATGCTCAAAATCATCGCTGTTTTTCGCCTACCGTTTTACGGAGAACGGAAGAGCCATAAGCTTTTGACTTCATTTGAATACTTAGATTAAACTAATTTTTATGAAATCATGGTATTTAGACTGTGACAAGTTGTACAACAAATCGGAGCAATGACAGCTTTTTCTAGCGCAGTAGTTTTGATACGCGAGTCGAGTGAATCATGACTTATTTTAAGCCTGTTTGGTGTCGCCAAATCGAACCTCGGGCGGAAAACTAATGTTTTCGTTTTCCCAGAAACAAATAAATTTTTCAAGAAAAAAACTACACAGCAATTGTATACTTACTAAAGGCTACCTGTATGCAAAAGAAGAGCGAATTTTAGTTTTTTAACTTTGCCGTGTAATGTTTGATTTTTGCACGGATTTTCTCTTAAAGCGGTAACTTCATTTTTCCACAGCTGTTGTTAATTCACTCTACTTAAACTATTACATTGCTTACTCACTTTACACTATCACGACCGCTTTTCTCAGAAATATTTTTAGAAACAATTAATAATGTAAAGCACCTTTAAATATTATATAGAAAGTACGCTTAAATGTTATAGGGATTTTTACGTTTTTGCGTGAAAATTGCCCGAAATTAAATGTAACTACCGGCGTTTAACGTGCGTAAATAAAATTGGAGACGATGTATAAACATCTTGCGAAAATGCAAAAACTTGATCTCGGAGGGGTTTACGCAAGCTGTTCATACATGGTCTTTAATTTTATTTCCGCACGTAAAAAGCACTTAAAAGTTACGCGATAGTGGAAATCCAGCTTTAGACACGAAATCCTTACAGGGCACCAAGAGGAAGTTAGCAATAAGTGAATTGTGGAAAAGAGAATAAACCTTTACCAGAGTTTTATCAAATTTTCCACGACACAAGGCTATAAACTTGAAAATATCTGATCAACTTTTTCAAGTTGCAATCCATTTCTATCCTGATCATCTGCATCCTAAGATACTTCTCTTAGTGAACTAGTACAATAATTTTAAACTTAAATATACCATATTTTTGAGTTTCCACTCATATCAAATATGTGTTTTGGGTTTTTTAATGTAACGCTTAAAATGGTGACATAGCCGCTTTAAAAGAAATCTATTTTCTTATTTATTGTACTTAGAAACTCAGTACACACTCAGTAACTCAGTACACACTCAGTACACGTATATTAGAGCCTGTATAAAGCACTCAGAGAAAAAATTGTTAGTAAAAAGAAGTTGGCGGCTACTTCCGATTTGTTGCTCAGCGAAGGCGGGAAAAGGGTGGACACTTGAGCTTACAAATGTAAGAATGGAGCGAAGCGTATAAATAGCGTCTCCCTGGAAAAGTCCTCAGTGTTCATAGGTGTCTATTTTCTTTGCTTTAGTGAAGTGTGTATTTCATATCCTCTTGTGTATTTAATTATCTTGAGGGATACTAACACCCTAAAAACCATAGATAGAAATAACATAAAACGGGAGGGTATCAGCCCCACCACTGCAGTGCCACCAACTCTGGGGGGCCAGATATTCTAAACTAAACAAAAAAAAACTAGGACGAGGCTGACCTAGAACTGATTCAAATCCTTGACGGTCAGCCTATTTATACACCCTACTCGCAAAGTATCTCCACTCGACTCAACCCTATGCTCTGTGACAGCCAAATATTCATTTCTGTCAGTTTTACCTGCCAAACATTGCATATTGTAAGGAGTTATTGGGGTTATCAGTGTCGGATATAAGGCAGGGACCCGGCGAAACCCTACCTCCTCCCCCTTTATCTCTCAATAAAGTAAAGCCCGGGATTCCAGCCCCCCCCCCCCCTCCCCCCTCCCCCCCTCCCCCCTCCCCCCTCCTTCCCCCTTGCAATGGAGTCTGGATCCCCACTGGGTCTTGAGTATAAAAGAACAAAGAAAACCGACCCAACTGAAAAATAAACATTAACTGACTTTCGGATTCTCATATAGACTTCCTCTCGTTTTTATCAGGTTGCAATTAGTGATAAACGTAGCTGAGAAACACAGCTTGACATTTTCAAAAGACTTTTGCGCTAAGCTTTTACTGATACTAGAAATTATCACCCCTCATTTCAATACAATGGTTCTTTTTTCTCATCAGAAAACAGTTTTTACACAGAAAATCAACAGTGTAAGGGATGGATGAAAAAAAAAAAAGGGATGGATAGGGGGTTAGAGTTGCAATACATTTTCCTGATTAAGAGAAATAAATTTTCATGTAAGTTATTAATAATCAATTGACTTAAAGATGGGGTTCTATGTTTTGCTCTACGTATTACAGTTTAAGAACATAATTACCAAATAGGAACTGAGTGTTTGATGTAAAGTGAAACGTGAACGATGACAGGCTTAATTTGAGGTTCTTTTATTGAATTACATTTGAATAAAATACCTTGGATAAAACGAAATTACAATTTATTATTTTACTGCCCGATATTGTCTTCAATAATTACAATTAATTTATAACTGACAGTAGTATATTTAGGCTGTCATTTTTCATTCTCGTAGCTGTTGCGTGTCTTGATCTGACGGTATTAATTGTGTCTCAGCTCAGCAGTTTCTTTTTGCCATCTCGCAGAATTCTTTTCGTTGGATACGCAGTTCGGTTGAGCCCTGCAACGATGTAAACAAACTATCAATGACAAAAACAAGTCAAAGTAAACGCGAAGAAGTTACGATACCCGCGAAAATTTACTTTTGAAAAACACTGCATTAAACACTGTATTAAACGGTGATTGCAAAAAGGGTGATCAAGCACGCAGCCGAAGCAAAGCGCGAAAAAATGCTCACAATCTAATGGCTCCATTTTGCATTACAAAAAAATAGAAATGGCATATTCTGGTTGATAAGGGCCCATTGGCAGGAATCCTTTACGATCAAAAATGGTAACTTAAACCACAGAGGTGAGCACAACGCTTTGATGAACGTCGCGCAACTGGCCAGTCACAACAAACACGCAAATAACGTTATGAGGCCAAGCTGCCGGCCAAGCGGGTAAGTTTTCAACCGGCTTCATATGTAGGGCAACATGCAACCCGTGCCAAGCGCGGGAAAACATTCTAAACGCGGAAAAACTATGTAACCGGTGCCAGGCACAAAAAAAAAAACTAAACCTAAAAAAATCACAAATCTTTCCCATAGATGTCTGTACAGGTTTCCCACTATTAAAACACTTTTCTTATCTTAATTGAGCGCTGTTAAATTTCGGACGGGTTTACTTTTGAACAAGATTTTTGTCAGAATAAACGCGTCCAAAATTTCTGGGTTTTAATGTATAACGTTATCGAGTTTCGTTAATTACCTCTCGAGTCAGGTACTATCACTTTCATCAGACACCTGTCGAGGGAAAAGAAAACTAAACTCCTAAATAAACAATATCTTTAGTTTGCGGGCTTTTTTTCACAAGTTGATTGTTTTAAAAATGAAAACGATTAGGAAAACGCTTGGATGTCGTTTTACTGTTTTTCCATATCATTGATCTTATCGGGTTTTTTTGCCGAATATTTCAGTGGCAACAAATTTTGAACCTTATACCGCGACTTTGTTAGCCGCTTTGTCCTTTTGAAAATCCCACCAGCTGACCTTATTCTGTATACCAAACGACAGTTTATTCCGCCAAAAACCAAAGGCGGTAAATATTCCGATGCAACGAAAGTTGGGGACATTTTACTAAAGAAGGCTGCAGTTTTTAGTCTAATTAATTCTAAGGTGACTGAAGCCTTCTCAAATATAACAAAGAATCGAGTGGTAAAGGTTTCAAGTTAAAAAAATTAAAAAGTTAGGAAATATCCTCTATTGCTAGTAATTCACTCAAAGAAAAGAATTCACCAACCTGTTAGTTGGTGTTTCGAAAATTGATTTCTATCTTCTGAACTCGTACTAAAAATATCACCGAAATTTAACAGTAATCCCCAGCCCTTAACTCATGTTATTTGACTGGAACATTAAAAGGTGTTCAACATGTATTAAAGCAGCTATGTCATGGGAATTTTGACGTTTTTGGGTCAAAGCTGCCCCAAATTGAAACTAAGTACATTTGTCGCACACGAAATTCTTATAGAACGCAAAGAAGAAGATATCGAGTCAATTTTTGAAGAGAGAATAAAATGCAATCAGAGTTAGCGAGTTTTCCAAGGCAAGCGATAAACAGTTGAAAATATTGGCCCATTTTTACAAGATGTAATCCATTTCCATCCTGGCCATGTGCAGTCTACTAGAATAATGATAAAGAAAACTGGACCATTGTGTTGTGTTTCCAATGATATAAAGATGTCTTTTGACTTTTTAAAGTAACACTTAATATGGTGACAGAGCCCCTTTAGTATCCCTACTGACCTGGATAAAAGATCTTTTACGTCCGGGCTTGGCGCCGGCCATACTAAAACTTTCACTCTCACTAAACATACTGATTACGAGTATGAGGACTAAAAAAAAAACTTGAAGCTTGGCATTCATTCTAAATCAAGTCCAAATATTCAAGAACTGCTGCACTTGCTTGACTTTATGTCGTTATGAAGAAAAGGTGGATTTAGCGATCATGAGTGCTGTTCATCTTTTTAATAGGGTACGCGAATGAAACACGATACTTTTCTGTCATAAAAAAAATACCTTCTCCGGTTATTCTCAATTATACCATTAGTGATATTTACTAAACTGCTGGATTAAGTTGTTAAGGAAATTAGTGATAATCGTATGAATTTGAATCGAAGTATTTTCAGTAAATAGATTATCAGCGAAAAATATAAAATACCTCCTTATTAAAGGTCTCTAAGAACCATCTCGGGGATACGAAACAATGTAAGGTTAAGTCCACAGATCGGTTTTAATTTTTCATACTGAGTTTGAAGCCAAAGAATTGAAGTGTAAAACAGATTTAAAACGACCAAAACATTTTAGCGTGACATAAATATGCATTGTGTGAAACGAGACTGTCTAGACAACTGGATGACGTTATAACACTGGGGAATTAAAAAACAGTTTAGTTATTTAGTTACAGCACTTTATCTTTTAACACTTAATACACTGTGGAATTAAATAAGTTTAAAGATAATGGAACGAGTGGACATTTTCATATCTGTCCCCGTATACTATATCTCGTTCAACGCCTCGCGTACTCACGTGATAAAAATGATCAGTATTCAGGAAAGTAGAGTAACGTGTATGTCTAACATTTCATAATGTTTTTTTCTATATGTACTTTATTTATTTCACTTTTCCACTTTCATTTACCCTACTCCATTCAGACCGGGCCTTTTTTCCTGTGAAATAGAATTTACCCAAATAGGCATTATTAGACACTTATTCAATTGTTTTCTTTTGTTTACTTTTGAATATCTAATAAGCAGCAACTTCATTTCTCCGCAGGCTTTGTTAATTCACTCTACTTAAACTATAACATTACTTACTCACTTTACAGTTTGTTAGGACGATGAGATCAAGCACGCAGCCGAAGCAAAGCGCTAGAGGATTCTCGCAATCTAATGACTCCATTTTGCTTCACAAAAAAAATAGAATTGGCATGTTCTGGTCGATTAGAGTCCATTGGCAGGAATCCTTAAAGCCATTAAAATTGAAAATGTGAACATGACCCACATCGGTGAACACAACTCTTTGATGAGCGTCGCGCAACTGGCCTTCGCAACAAGCACGCAAATAACGTTATGAGGCTAAGCAACCACTGCCGGCCAAGCGCGGGTGGAAAACCTGCTACCAGCGGCCAGTGCGAGTAAAACCCGCCTCCATGCGTAGAACAACATGCAACCCGTGACAAGCGCGGGAGAACATTCTAAGCGCAGGAAAACTGTGTAACCGGTGCCAAGCTCAAGTAAACATCAACCCGACCGGGGCCAAGCGTACGAAAACATGCAACCCAAAAAAATCACAAATCTTTCCCAAAGACGTCTGTACAGGTTTTCCACTATTGAAACGCTTTTTATCTTAATTGAGCGCTGTAAAATTTCGGAGGGGTTAATTTTTGAACAAGGTTTTTGTCAGAATAAACGCGTCCAAAATTTCTGGGTTTTAATGTATAAAGTTATCGAGTTTCGTCAATTACCTCTCGAGTGAGCCGAAGCGGCAAGGTACTATCACTTTCATCAGACACCTGTCGAGGAAAAAGAAAACTAAACTCCTAAATAAACAATATCTTTAGTTTGCCGGCTTTTTTAACAAGCCGATTGTTTTAAAACTGAAAACGATAAGGAAAACGCTTGCCGGGATTGTCGTTTCACTGTTCTTCCATATCATTAGTACCATTAAACGCAGATTGATCTTATCGGGTTTTTCAGCCGAATATTTCGTCGGCAACAAATTTTCGGGAAAGAAACCTTATCCCTGACTTTGTTAGCTGCTTTGTCCTTTTGAAAATCCCAGCTGACTTTATTTTGTACACCAAACGACAGTTTATTCCTCCAAAACTACAAAAGGCGGTAAATATTCCGATGCAACGAAAGTTTGAGGGGTCATTTTACTTAAGGTTACAGTGTACCTTCAGATCGAAAATTTATTGAATTTTTTTTTTTTGGCGTTAAAATAAAGTTTACAGAATGAACTTTCATCCAAAAAAAATTATCGAAAAATAGTGAAAATTGACGGACAAATGACGGTATAACTTTTGTGGGCGGAGTTTGTTTATTAAGCGATATGTTTTTCTAAGCGCTGTTTTCTCAAAGTTAATTTTTCGCTTGTAGGGGACACTTTAAAGAGCTACAACTCAAAGGGAATTTGTTCGATTTTCCTCAAATTTGGACACAAGCTAGGCTAACATATAGTTAACAAAAACCTGTCGGCGAATTTCTTATTTCCGAAAACGTTTTCGTCAAGAGCCATTTCCGTGCGATCACTTCAATTTGTTTTCTCCCTTTTTCGAAAATATTCTGTAACTTTTCACTGCAATTGAATATGGGAAATCGCCGACACGTTTTTTTAGCGCTTCGTGTCCGGAAACCCGAGAACAAATCAAATTAGCAAAATACAATAATCGCTTTGAGTTATAGCGTTTTAAAGCTGATTCGGACGTTCGAATTTAGACGTCGTAAAAAATTCAACAATTCATTTCATTACCAAATGGTTTCCATATTTAGATAGCCAGCGCTATAAGCTTTAATTTGATATCTAGGTTTAGGTATATTAAGTGTAATCTTAAGACGCTAGAGCTGTTATACTGGAGACACCCCCGAAGGTATGGATGGGGTTAGTTTCTAGAGAAACTGTGGTGCTGCGTCGGTGGGGGTGAAGCACAAGAATTTGGTTTTATCGACTGAGTCGATAAGGTAAATTAGCCACCGTAAAAAGAGTCGAGAAAGCTGATTCCGTGGGGTTTGAGAGCGCCGATTTGAAAGATGATTTTTTGTTCTAAGTTTTTGCGGCTTTCTTTGTTACCCTGGTGTAGGGAAAAGTCGCAGATTGTCATGTGTTGTTTAGAATGGTTAGTGAGATTAAAATGACGAAGGTACACTGTAACCTTAAGAAGGCTGCAATTTTTAGACTAATTTATTCTAAGGTGACTGAAGCCTTCTCAAATATAACAAAGAATCGAGTGGTTGGGTACTCTTGTTTATAAGACTAAAATAAAGGTTTCAAGTTATCCAAGTTGAATTAAAAAAAAATTAAACTTAGGAAATACTTAACTATTAGAGCGCGAAAGCGCGCGTGATATCGCCTAATTCTTAGACGAGGAGGCCAAACATTGATAACAAAGCACAGTTTGAAGAAAGAATATCGAGGCCGGTCCGTCATTTTTGCATTCTCTTGTCAAAATGCTAATGCTTTTTGACCTTATTTGGGCAGTTATCAATGTGTTGAATTTTTACCTCTATTGCTAGTAATTCAATTAAGGAAAAGCCTTTTGTTGGTGTTTCCAAAATAAATTTCTGTCTGCCATCCCTTCTTTAAAACTCTTAGTACAGGGCCGTACATAGAGGGAGGGCAGGGGGGTAGTTGCCCCCCGCCAGGAAAACTAAATGGGATAGTGTTTGATTTTGCTGGGCAATTTCTTGTAGCTATATTGGTCCGAAATCTCAAGGAAACCGAGTTTGCCCCCGCAGACAAACATCCTAGGTACGGCCCTGTAGTATGTTATTAAAATTTAACTGTAATCGCGGCCCTTAACGCATTTGACTGAAGCTATAGGTGTTCAAGATGTTTTGAAAAACAATATACATATTTAGGGATATAACGAAATTACAATTTATTATTTTACTGGCCGATATTTGTCTATAAAAATTACAATTAATTTATAACAGACAATAGTTTATTTAGGCTGTTATTCTCGTAGCCGTTGCGTGCCTTGATCTGACTTGTATTGTATCTCAGTTCAGCAGATTCTTTTTGCCATCTCGCAGAATTCTTCACGTTGGATACGCAGTTCGGTTGAGCCCTGCAACAATGTAAACAAACCATCAATGAGAAAAACAGGTTAAAGAAAACGCGAAGAACGTACTAAGAAGTCACAACATAGCGAGGATCAGATTTTGTTAAGAACGTATTTATTTTGTCCCTCTTTTTCTTGACATTCTTATAATAACTTCCAACATGATAAAATAATTTCTAACTAATATAAAGATAACATGTAACAGACTAACTGATTCACAGTCCAACTGAACCCAAAATGCTAGAATTTTTGTAGCGATAGAAAATTGGTACTGAACATTTGTTAAGAATGTTTTCAGGCTTAAATCGCAAGAAGAACGTTCAACCTCGATTAAAAAATTAGACGTTGTTATAAAAGAGAGATCAGAGTCACTCAGTGTCATTTGTAATTGTCGGTTCTGCATGACAAAGAGTACGGTAATATACTCCCTAAAGACAATTTACATGCAAAGCAGTTGTGAGTGTTTAATATGCAAATTATGCAAATACAGAAAGTATGTTGTCGCATCGAGCATTACTTCCGATCCTGCTGGGAGCGCCGATCGATGTGCTGTCGCACACAAATTGTATTGTTGAAGTACGGCTATAAATGGCTGCTATAGGGATAGCTGGCAATGTCATGTTTAATGCCGTTGGCATCACTAACAATTTATATGCGTTGTTTCGACTTTGGGACGCTCGAACTTGGCCAAGAACCTACGGCAAAATTGCTTCACATTTAACATCGCGAATATCATAACACATGCAGTCGCCGAGGTTTCCAACCAACCCATTTGGTTTTTCCTGTCGACAGGTTTTTCGTTTCTGTCCATCTATTCCCTCGCAGCACTGGTATTGTCCGTAACCCTGGGAAAGCGTTTCAAGCATCGCTTAAACTCCATTCTGTTTATTGCTATTTTATCTTTAATTTTCTCCGCGCTGTTCCATCTCTTCGGGCGCCGAGATTTGCTGTGCAAGACCGAAAACTGTTTTAATCCTTCGCTCGCCAACACAGAATCGGACCTGAATAGAATTATCAAGAGCTCCATAGCGTTCTTCTTTGTACCAACCGGGTTTATCATCTTTGGCTCAATTTATTTTGGTTTACAAAAGTACAACAGTTCCACAGCTTCAAAACCGGAGCAAAGCCTTTTACAAGCTTGTTCTCGAGTTTTTTTGCGCGTGCCCCGTTGCCATTTTTATATTGTACGGGCTGTTTGTTATGGAAGCTCTGCTTCGAAACCACCACGACGAAGGCAAAGAAATCTCGCCGAACCATTACTTTTGTCGACTACTTTGTCTTGATGATCAATTATTCCTTCTGTTGTCAATATTTCCCGTCTACGTGGGTTACTTTTTTAAGCGGAAAAGCGAAGAAAAGCTACCACAACAATCTCAAGAAACTTAGTTTGATGCAAGGTACTGGCTGCACTGAGGTGTGAACACTGTCTTAACACTGAATTGCCAAAATTTAAGCCTTTGGCAGCACAAACAGTAGCACGGGAACGTACTGCTCAGTAAGCTTTAATTTGAATGTTCGTACTTTATGATTTTATCCGGCACAAACTCAAAAGTTATATCCACCAGCTTGTACAGCATAATAAACAGTATCACAGGAACGTTATGCTCTAGAGCATTCATTTGAATGGTCACACTTTAGTGGTTTCCTCCACAGAGTCGAGCGTATAGTTGTGCATAGTAAAATAGTTAATAAATACACCTTACTTGATGGTTAAACAGATAATACGCGCGAATATTTTACGAGTTGCGTTGTATGTTTTCGAGCCCCGCAGTGGCAAAAAAAACATGCCAGCAATGAGTAAAATGTCCGTACGTATTCTCTGTTAAACCATCGAATAAGGAATTTATTATTCGGCTAAAATTATTTTATTTATAATAGCTTGTGTTTTTCAACCGGGACACTAAGGCAATCTACTGTGTATGTGTGTGTATTCAATAAGCTCGGATATTTTGCGTGTTCTCCTTTCCTTATAAGGTAAAATGACGTCACTGTCTTTGATGAGCGTCGCGCAACTGGCCAGTCGTAACAAACACGCAAATAACGTTATGAGGCTAAGAAACACTGCCGGCAAAGCGTGCGTGGAAAACCTGCAACATTTGCAACCGGCTCCATGCGTAGAACAACATGCAACCCGTGCCAAGCGCGGGAGAACATTCTAAGCGCGGGAAAACTGTGTAACCGGTGCCAAGCACAAGTAAACATCAACCGCTACTGGGGCCAAGCGCAGAAAAACATGCAACCCTGAAAAAATCACAAATCTTTCCCAAAGACGTCTGTACAGGTTTCCCACTATTAAAACGCTTTTTATCTTAATTGAGCGCTGTGAAAATTCGGACGGGTTTATTTTTTAACAAACCAGTTTTTGTCAGAATAAACGCGTCCAAAATGTCTGGGTTTTAATGTATAAAGTTATTGAGTTTCGTTAATTACCTCTCGAGTCACCCGAAGCGGCAAGGTACTATCACTTTCGTCAAACCCCTGTCGAGGGAAAAGAAATCAAGTTACGATGGCCTAAGAACAAGAGTTTATATGAGCGAGATTCTCGGGAAACAAAATTCACTGTTTCCCGAGGGATCAGTCATTAAGTGATTTGTTACATAGCAACACATAAAACACAACACAACACAGTTTGAAAAACGCGCCGAGCACTCGAGGTAAACATCAATCGCATCATAATCATGCCACTTTTTGTCACGGTCTGATCACGTGCACTAGCGTGCAACAATGCAATGTTACCCTCTGACGTCAAAATTGTTGCCCGCTCAAGTAGTTTAAGGCCTGGGTCAAGGGCTTTGACCAGGAAAAAACGGTTTATTCGTAATAACTTTTACAAACGGAATGGAACTGAATCGAAATTTGGCACATAGAAAGATATTATCGTCCTTAACATTTTTAAGTATAATAAGCTTTGGCATAGGTCACGTGACATGTCACGTGGCCATTTTTTAAAAATAGCAAATATTTGACGAATTGGTGACGGGTTTAAGAGAAAACATCAAATAAAAATGCTTTTCTGATGCAGATTAAATATCTCCAGCCCTTCACGTTTGGAATGAGTGTCCATTAATCTCTAAAAAAAAATTATGAGGACAAAGGTCATTTTTCAGTCCAAAATTCAACCTATAATTATTAATAACTGTAATTTAAAGACTTGAGGACAATCATTCCAAACGTAGAAGGTTAAATATGTTAAACCTCCATCGGAAAAGCTAATTTATTTAACTATACAAAGAAAATTCGCTACCAAATCGCCGATTTACGTAATTTTAAAATTTTGATCACGTGACATGTCACGTGACCAAACTTTTGCGTTAAGGCAAAAGAAACCATCAACATTAACATTCAGGGAAAATTTCATTTTGATCTAGGTTTTCTCGGTAAAGATATTAAGTGTCAACCATATTTTCCGAACACACTTTAAACCCAGGCCTTAAACTGCTTGAGGCTTTCGCAAATGTTGCCCGCTTAGGACAATTGGCGGGAAACAGTTTGTTTGTTAGATGTCATGTGACCATGAATCAACCAATCAACGCGCGGGTTGTATTAAGAAAACTCCAGCTATATAACAACAGAAGTTCTTTCAAGTTCACGCAAAAATCGAAGAAATCTGATTCTCCTGATGACAGCATTGTTTTTTAATCGGGTTGGCTTGTTGCCAAGCCAGCGCGATTTATAAAATGAGTGAGTGTCGGAATTTCGTGGTCACTTATTGACACGCTGGGGGGACTGCCATATGAAAATGGCTGGGTGCGCTTTTAGAATTTCGTTAGATGGGTATGGCTGAAAAACGTTTTATCCCTAAGAGCTACTAATTGTAAATTTTATTTGGAAGTCTCCCTCCCCCCGGATTTTGGAGATTTGAGAGTAGATAAGTTAATAGGTGGTGTAGGAGAAGTAAATGGGGATGTGCGTAGGCTAATAAATTGATTAAAAGGTTGTTTGTGTAAAGGGTATTTGTTTATAGCGATGTGGGAGGAAAGGATGAAGGTTGAATCGTGTTGTGAGCGTTTAAAGAGGTTTTAAAAGACACGTATTTCTAGTAGTTGGTATTAATAGATTAAAAAGGGTGAAACCCGTACGAAAAATTATTGCCTGACATAGCGAGAATCCGGCCTGATTCTGGTCATAAAGTGATTTTTACGGCGTGCATTGAACGAGACAAAGCGAGACACCAAATTTGTGTCGCTTTACGCCTAAAACGGGCCATTCTTCTAGGTCTTGTCTCGGCGATAATCTGGCTAGCATTTAGCGTGATTGAGCGAGACCGGATTTGATCCGATTTGTGATACGCAACAAGACATTTGTCAGGCTGTTCTCTGGGCGAGAATTGAACGTGACAGAGAGACACAATAAATCTATATTGTTTTAGAATGTGTATATTTAGCTAAACACATAAACTCACTCTGCATCTGCACTCTGGGCGAGAATTGAACGTGACAGAGCGAGACATTTTAGAATGCGTATATTTAGGCTAACTCGAGCACTAACCAAATTCACTGCACGCAAAACGGCAAGCAATTCGAAAAATACATTGGCAAATAATTTTTCCAGTCTAATGACTTTCCGAAAATATCTTATGTTCATTTCGTAGCTCTTCAAGTCCCTCGGGACTAAATTGAACCCATTTGTTTACCTTTTGTTCAAGATGTAATTGGCTAGTTCGAGGTGGCATGTTTGCCTGAGGTTTTGCGTTATTCGGTTACTCTGACACATTTTTCTAAATTCAACAAAGAGGTCTCGATTCTGCAGAGAAGAGAGTTTCTACACTAGATAGAGCAACGTAAATTAGTGGAAAGCTTTCTGCTTTGTAATACATGCAGAATTTGGGAAAGTATTCCCTCAATTTTGTTGGATCATTTTGATCATTTGCAATCTGATATTTCAATGAATTATGCTGATGGCGCCAAGCGCAGACTTCTGCCGTTAGGATCTCTAGTCTTTTGAGAAAAAAGGACTTATGGTTTATTTGATAACATAACGCCCCGAAGAGCGAGAAGAGAGAATTTGAGGTGAGCAATTACATTGTACATGGAACATTAATGAAACGTGATTTTCTTCTATCGTTCATTGTTCTTTCAGTGATAAGATTTGCTGCTAAAAGCATAATCAATTTTGAATGACGCAGGCTAGAAAAAATTTTAATTAAACGAGAAATAGAACATGATCTTTATGTCAACAATCACTTTGACCGAGGTCATGTCAAGGATGCTTGTATTAGTATTTGTTTTACACAGGAATAAGTGAAGTGGCATTTATTGAGATAACTTGTAATGCATCTGTTAAAGATGTTATGGCTTAAATATTATAAGAAAAATAATGATTGAGTAGTTAAATGAGTGTTTTGAAGAATAATTTATGTATAATGCTTAAAAATATCATAGTATGATTACAGTTGTAGAGATTGTTTTTTAGTTGAAAGATTTGAGATTAATTTTGAAGGTGTAAGATTTTTGTGATGTCGTATAGTTTTGAATATGCTTTGTGGAAATGGTAATTAATTGAAAGAAAGAGGAGGAATAAGTGAAAGTGTATTTTTGGCTGTTTATTTCGAATATGTGTTTTATTTATAGGGTTGTTTAACATTTCTTTTAAATTGTATAATGGAAAGAAATCTTTGTTATTAGAAGGATTGACTTAGTGAAATATAGGCGTCTGAAAATAAGAGTTTGAAGAAGGAACATTCTTGATATGAAATTGAACGGATTAGGTTATTTAGTTTAATGTACATGATATTTATGTTAGTGGTATGAGTTTATAGTGTTGTTAATGTGATATATTTTGTTTTGTTTTTCAGGTTGCAGTTGTATTACGGGAAGAATCTTCTTCCTATGAAAATGTAACGACGTTAAGGAATTTATGTGAATCTATGGTTATCAATAATAATGGAGTAATATTTATTTGAATGATTGAATAAATGTTTGAAAGAACAATATTATTAATATAGACGTTTGTTTGTTGATTGTAATAAATATGAGGAAGAGAACTTCTAGATTGTCTGAATTTCTTCAGTTTAGTAGTATTGGATTGAAGATCATAAAAAGGCGAAGTAGGTGTCGAGAGCCAAGTAGGTTAATTGGAAGGTGATTAAAAAGTTTTATAAGAAAAGGAAATGCAAAGACAAAGTTCGGAATTATTGTACAATTTTAGTCGCATGATAACATTTGCGTCTTGAAACTATAAATTTTGGTAATGAGCTGTATACTTATCTTTCTAATTTAACACAAAAAGAAAGGAGTGAATATATCCTTAACAGCCCGATTATAATACTCGCAGCGTTCTTCTTTTAGATAAAATGAGTGATGTAATGTAAAGAAAGAAGCACATTTATCAAAACAATTAAATACACAGAAATGAACCAAGTAAAGAAAATGATTCACGAATTATGTTTAATTCAGCTCTTGGTTCACGCGTCACGTCATAGTAAAAAATTGCATTCACTGAATCACGTTAATTATCTTGAGATCACGAATCACGAATAAATAGAAGTCTCAATCACGTTTATGGAAAAAAAAAGTGGAACTTCAGGTGTTCCAAGATGTTTCCCTACTAACCTGGATAGAAGATCTTTTACGTCCGATTCGGCCAGAAGCAAAACCTTCACTCTCAGTATACATACTAGCTAAGAACGCGAGGGCTAAAAACAAACCTAGAAGCTTGGCATTCATTCTCAATCTTCAAGAACTGCTACGAGAACAGATGAAACGTTGTTTAGCTTATGTCGTAATGACTAAAATGTTGTGATTTGGTGAGCGCCGTTCATCTTTTTAGTAAGGTACGCCAATGAAACAGGATACGTTTGTAATTAGAACAAAGAGAAAAAAGACCTCCGGGTTTGTTTTTCTTTCAATTATACCATTAGTAATGTTTAGATTAAGTGTATAATCACTGTTATTAAAGGAAATTGATTTCAATCAAATTTGGTTTGGATTGAATTTAGTTGAATTTCCGTCAAATTACCCTGATCCTGAACATAGATTTTTTTCCACTCAAATTTGCAGAGTTAAGAGGAGCTACTATCCTCGAGAAAAAAAGAATAAATAATGAAAATCAAATACTTGAAAGCTATGATCTATTGCATTAGTGATTCACTCTGAAAACATATTTAATTTGAGCAACTACATAATGCAGGGCCACTTTTCAAGAAGTGGTACTTAGCTTAAGTCTTGGCGGCTTGGAGCAAAACGATTTAAAATCGTATCTAGAAACTAAAGGAAATGCTTGTCAAGCTCTTTGCTCATTAGCTCATAGAACGAGAAGGTGTATGTTTTTTGGTGGCTCACGGACTCGGCGGCTCTTTATTCGCGTTTAGTAGTTAAAGAACGAGGAAGATAATATTTTAGTGGCTCGCCAGTCGAGTATAGTGTTTAAAGAACGACGACTGTGGCTCGCCAGCTCGTCAGATCAGTCGAGTTGACTGCCGAGCCGCCGAGCCACCAGTACGACAATACTTCTACAAGAGTGGCCCTGCATTATTCTGTACTTTACTTGCCAATTTGACTATTAAAACATTAAAAACTAAATGGCAATATGCAGAGTAAAGTAATAGATTTCTAATGAATGGTCATATTTTAGGGTTCTAGCCCCCCTTTAATATCCCTGACTAAATAAGTAACTGTATTTGCAAAAACCACCGTAACGAAATAGAAGCACCGGATCCGGTAGTGATGCACTACCCTACTAAAAGGTAAAGAGGTTAAGTAAAGAAATTCATTTAAGTGATTTTTAGTGTTCAAATAAAACAACTATTAATCGTTTAGGAAGGAAAAGAGGCCGATCAAATAAATTTGCCTCAAACAATTAATTAAATGGTAGATTTTTTGATAAGGCTCGATAAAGGAACAAATATCAAACTTGGAAAATTTTAGCATTTTAATCGATCGGATCATTTTCAGCCGTAAGATTATTTTATTAGATTTTGTCACGAATATGAAGTTTGATGACCCAATATATTCTTTTCCAACGAATTTCAAGGAACACGTTTCAACAAATTTAGGTTTGAAAACGTGTGTGTTAAAAAAAACTAAGCTTTAAAAGGATGCTGTCCCGGCTGATCTATCGTGTTTTCATGATTATGGTCAGGAGTTTGGATTAAACTTGCTTTATTATCCTGAAATAGGAAGAAAAAATCGACAAAAGACACAAGATGGCGATTGTGATTTCTTGACCGCCTGTCAATAAAGGAGTTAATGGCTAGCCAATAAAAATTTTATGTCTTGCACGTTTATTGTTATGTAATAATGTATAAAGCATGACGGAAGCACGTGCACAATTCGTGCGGAGGGGGAGTCAATTATAGTAACCCCCCTGGGAGGTATTTTTAATAGCACGAGGCTAACCTTTGAGAGGACAGTCTTCGCAGATCTCTCGCTTGACCAGGCAGCCTTTAGAACTTTTAACCCTCCTTCTCCCCATGTCCGACCATTTGCTGGCGCTTTTAGACCCCACCTTTGCTGGGCATACTAATATTTATTACACGACTAATGCCCCATTCACACCAACGGTTAAACGTGTTTAAATGTTGTTTAGTTTAACTACGTTTTTAGCCTCTATCTTGAACGTTTTAAAATGTATTTGACTCAAACTACCTGGAATGGTAATAAAGTCAATAAAGTTTCTTTTAGTAAAGATTTCACTCCAAATATTATGGGAGGTTAGGAGGTATTTTTCTAAACCTGTTTTAAACTATTTTAGTAAACAACATTTAAACATGTTTAAGCGTTGGTGTGAATGGGGTATTAGACAGTCAGAGGGCCAATAACTAAAATCAACCCATCAGAATGCTCGATTGCCGGTCCAATATTCTCTAAGTATTGGACCGGGCATTGTCCCGAATGATCCCGCGCGATCCTCCCGCCGGCAGGAGTCGTGTAATAAATTTCTTATTAACCAAGTAGTTGGTAGGGGATGGCTCAAATGCGGTTTTTTGAGTCCATAAATAAGCTGTGCTCACTCCGCTCGGACAGCTTATTTATGGACTCAAAAAACCGCATTTGAGACCATCCCCTACCAACTACTCGGGATTCCCGTCCTCAAACACCCGTAAGAGGGAGTCAAATGCGTTTTTCCCCGAGCCCACGCCTGGTATAGCCAATTGAAGAAACGTAAACCCTGTCTATACCAACCCACATGGCAATGGAATATCATATTGCAATGATAAATAAATCGGTGTTCTTGTACCACTACGTGTTAAGGGGGAGCGTTTTCTGGATCTACAAGATAAAACTCAAACACTTTTATTCTAGCACTAGCAAGATTACTAATTGTCTTTCGTCGAAGCAAGTTGTGCGGCATCGCTTATACACAGCCGAAACCTTACCTCTGAAGAAGATGTCGCGCCGGTGGTGGCGACGGGATAATACTGCACTACATACTGTTGTAGTAGATACTATTTTTTAGCAAATAGGTTATCCACAGGCCTCCCTCAAACCCCGTAAGAGGGGGTCAAATGCGTTTCCCCCGAGCCCGCCCGCAACGGCAAGCGAGACATCACCAATTGAAGAAAGCCCTACACACCCATATAAGGGGAAAATGCCTCTCGGCAACGAAGCAATGACTGCAGTTGCGTTTTTGAAAATGCGTGGGATTGAGTTGAAAGAAGGTGATGACTTATATGCAAAGAACAAAGGGACGTTCGAATACAATCCTTGTAGATATTGTGGTTTAAATTTCACACAAGGGCATTCTCTTGTTGATCATCAAAAATACGCTTGTAAGAATCTGCGAACAGAACCACGTCCGAAAGAGCTTTGTCCCGGCTGCAATCGAGCAGTTTCTAAACCAACGGTTTACAGTCATTTAAGAAATGGTTGCCCTCCCGCGAAAAGAAACCCGCTGATGAATGTTGATACAGTACGATATCTCCAATTGGACAAAGCCTATCCCCTGTATATACCAAACCAACATGGCAATGACGGATCAAGGACTTGACTTCAATTCAAAGAATCAAGACTACTTCGGCGAATGGTTGCTGTCTTTTGGTGAATCCCATTGGGACTACTTACCAGACATGATCCAGGATTACATCCTTGAACTGGTCGAAAGGAGTATCCAACGTGACTTGGCTGCCAGGGCCCTTCATCAACGCAGGATGAAATCTGTATGCTTTTCAATAAAAAATCATTATCACTGGCAACACCTTTGCTATTTCCGTTTATTCACTTCACAAACATGTGATGAATGTCAAGAACACTTCTCGCCAGAAGTGGACATGGGTATGCACAGAGCCATTTGCCCTGGCATGCCGCCTTATAGATGCATACAGCGGCATTGATGTATACAGGCATCGGCAGTGATGACGAGGAAGACTATGACGGCCCAAGTGCTCACGAAAGTTTCTATGGCAGTGCTCACTCAACGTGACCCATTTTTTCAAGCATGATCTTCCAGTTTTGTTCGTGCTTCCACATTGATTTTTCTGGGACTTGCAGCCAGAAGTATTTGACAAGCCGTTGTGGCCCTTTTATCGCATCCAAGATTTTGTGGGCTACAAAAGGCATAGAGATTCTTTTCGGTAGATGTTCTTCGATGAATTTGAATGTCTCATTGGCATGATGTATTTCATCATTGGACAAGCAGAAGTAGGGTTCACAAATTTTCAGATGTTTGTTGAGATAGGTTTTGAAGTTGTAATGTTTGGTGGTCATTCTTTTTTTGGTAATTGTGTAATCACCACCATAGAGCTCGTTATAATCGAAGGTCACACCATCCATTGGCTCTAAGAGACCGCAGTCCTCACAGCAAAGTTCTGATGAAAACATCCTGAGGTTTAATTTGCCTTTGCAGTTTTGGCAAATTTTTGTCCTTTCATTCAAAAGGGTGAAAGGTGAGTGTGGGGGGCATTGCGCCTCGGGAGACAGATACTCCTTGATGATATGAAGGCGTTCTGACAGGTTTGAACGCCGTATTTCCTTGGTGTAGTTTTCGAGTGAGCGCAGGAGGATAAATTTGTATTCTTTATCAAGCTCATCGAGTTTGGCTTTGTATTCGCCTTTAGTGTCCAAGGACCGAACAGCAGTCAGTTGTTTAGCGAACTTCTCCATGGTTGTACACAGCCGGGTTATGTATTCAATTGGGCGCAAATGATTTATCCTTAGAAATGTAGAGGTTAAAACCTGAATTTAATTTCTCAAATCGGATTTGGAGGCTGCGGTGAGAAGACTTATCTTTTTTTGAAACTCTTGTTTGACTTCCTTGCGAAGTTCGTTTTTTAGTTTCTCGAGGTCTGGCGCTTGTGTTTGAGTGCCAACGTTTTTTTTAGCCTTAACACCATCCCTGATTGCAGCTTTGAGTTCGTGATATTTTTCCACCTCACGAGTAATTATGGTGAATTCTGCATCACTGTTCCTCTTGTCTTCCTCGATATGTCTCACTTTGAAGTTTAAGTAGAGTTTGGTGACGACCATAAAACCGCCACAGGGGAAGTGCTTTACAAAGAGGGCCAAGGCTCATGGGCACTTATCACAGAAATGCCCCACAAAGATTGGACTGGCGCCGAAAGAGACGCTCTTTGCCTTATCTATGATGGTGGTTTCCCTTATCAGTTATCGTTGGGGCAACCAGAAAAGTCAATCCCGGCTGTTGCTTTCTCCACCACAATAGACAAAGACATGATGATTGGCGCTATCTTGAATGACAAAGAGCAAAAGATTTACGTCACGCCAACTGAGTATTTCTCAACGAAATACAAAAATATCTTCAGGGACACACAGATTTCATTCACAACCGCGAAATACGGCCGAAAGTGGATGGGTGGGCCGCATATGAGTTTTTGGCCACAACAACTCTCCTTCGCCCTATGGTGTGCAACAACCGGCTGTGGAATCTCGCGTGACATTCTCTTCGATAAGAACTCCAGTCTATCCCTAACACCACAGTTAAGGTCGTTTTACCGGTTTCACGTTTATTTCACAACAAGGCGAATACTCTACCAGATGGGTGGGGAACAAAGCGTGAGTGCCTTGCCAGATGACCCTCCATTTAACCAGAAAGACAACAAGTATAACATCGACGCGTACAAGAAGATTTGCATCGAGTTTGGCATCGACCCCAGTTCTGACTTCCGTTTCACATACGGTAAGAACCACGGGCTTGGGAATGTCTACATTTGGGCTTATGGAGAGGGCCCCATCTCTACCGATTACACTTATCCAGACCCCGATCTAGCTCTGTTCGATGATGAGCGCGTGACTGACAGAAAAGACCCCAACTATCGAGCCAATGGTATATCTTTCGTTCGCAACGACCAAGGGGCGGACACCCAGTTCGAGCACTTTGTGCCAAATTACGCACAGGGGCTAACACAGCCAGGGCTCGCGCGTATGAACCAATCAATCGAGGCCTTTGTGTACTGCATTCTTGGTTCGCAAGCCAAAACCCGCAGCAGCATCATTGGAAGAGGAGGCCGGGCGTTCGAAACGCAGAGAGTCTTCCTCACCCCATTCTCGTCCCCAGAGCCCGCGATCCTTCTGGTCTGCGCCAGGGATCACGAACTCTGGCATGTTCCAATTTCGGGTCCGCGATTCGCGGACTTCCGGTCGTTCTGCGCAGGCTCAGAGCAAATCCAAAATGGCTGACCAAGTTGATCTATTCCACGACGCTTTGAATTTTGCCTGAACATTTTAGGTTTGGCCAATCTTCAATTGAAAGAGAAGCAGTATGAAGTTTTAAAATGTCTCGCTGTTGAGAATAAAGACGTTTTGGCAATTTTGCCGACTGGATATGGCAAATCGTAATCAGCTCTTGGCACCGGTGTTTGCTTTTGGAGGGAAACCCACAGAGAAGAAGTCCACTGTACTTGTTATTTCGCCGCTTAATGCCCTCATTCGCGACCAAATAGTGAAGATGAGGGAAGGTGGTTTAAGTGTGTGTGTACTGAAAGGGGATCGTGTGGCCACCGAAGAAGATGACAACGATGAAGTGTCACTCGATGCTCCGATAGAAATGCTGAGAAGTTCAACTTACGACCTAATATTCGCACATCCAGAGGTGTTTGTTGACAACAAGAAAGTTTCTAAATTGCTGAAGACCCCTGTATTTAAAGAAAAGGTGAAAACGATCGTGGTAGACGAAGCACATCTTGTCCTTTTTTTTTTTGGTACGGTGTGAGGGATTTTTGTTGTTGTTTTGATGTAAGCTTGCTTATATAAGCTTAACTTATGTTTCACTTTAAAATGATATTTCCTGTGTTCTTCTCTAGGCGGTAACCATCAAACAAGAGAATATAAAATGTCCAATGGGAGGGGTGCATGAGTTGACTCAAAGGGGTCAATCTTTATTCCTTGCTGAGCAATGGGAGAAACCCTATGATCCCATATTTGTACCTGATGAATTGCTATTGTTGTGTAGATAGAGAGGTGAATTGGGATAGGGTTTCTTGATCTTTGTTCAAGGGTGGTGGGTAAGAATTAATTTTGTTCCTTTCATTGGGGTGGGGGGTAGGATGTTAATTAATTTGGAGCTCCTGCTATTGTACAGTCCCTAATCTTAAAATGCAGGCTTAAAATCACAGATCATGAGATATAACTACATCAAAAGTGGACATATCTTAGCCTATGCTCAAATGTCTCCAATGTTTCCTTCCTGATAGGAGACATCTGTGTGCAGTCCACATAAATCCTTTCTTGATGTGGAATTCACTTAATGAACATTTGAGATATACAAATGTTGATTTGTATCAAAGGAAGGAGAGAAAATAAAATGTCAAATATACCATAAATTAAGTATGAATACAGTGGCAGTACTTACTTGAATAAACACCTCTTATTTTAAAATTCTAAGTCCTTAACTGAATTGGTAAAAAAAAATAACTTAGGTGTTTGTGAGGGGAAAATGGTTATTAGCCATTCAGATATAAAAAAAACCCTGTAATTTCATAAATTATTTCTGTGTCACTGACTGGTATTTTTTGTCACTGATTTTTGAATTGCTACCACCTCAACGGGAACTGAGTTTGTAGTCAACACCCCAGGCTCTATTCAAGTAAATATGGTATTTGAATTATTCACATTTTACACCTGTTGTAACTCTGAGGATAAAGAAAATTGTGAAGGCCTGTTAACTAAGAAAGAATGTCTTCAAGCTCTGAAAAGTATGATTGAATAATGAAAAAACGCCAGGCACCGATGGATTTCCTGTATAATTTTACAAGGTTTTTTTTTTCTCTCAGACAACTTTTTTAACTCGTTCAACTATGCTTATCAGAGGGGACAACTTTCAGTAAGCCAAAGACGTGGGATAATTAAACTAATACCAAATAAAGACGCAGAACCATACTATATTTAGGTTGGATATTGCTTATATTGTGGATTGGATATTGTTTCAATTAGTGTCTTTTTTATTATTTACTTTGTGTTAAATTATTGCAAAGGATTGTAAACAGGTGCAACACCTTTAAAACCCAACAGAGAGAAAAGTATAAAAATAAAAAGAATTATAACCATGTTTAGGGCTTAAGTTTATAACAACTTGAAGTTTACCAGTATTGGATTTCAACACTTTTTGATGGTTGCTTTTTCTCAGGAGGAGCAATTCCTGGAGGTAGTTTTCTGTTTCGCACTGACTGCTGAATTAGATTCAGCCACTACTTGTTCTGTGGGTCCAGCCGGTAAAATTGTGCGAGGTGCATGTGGCATGCTGACTGCTGGTGTAAACAGGGACAGTCGCACTGAGGATGTTAATTTCTCCTCAGCTGCCTAAATACAATATACATATTTTTGCATGCATCTTTGCTTACAGAATAAAGCAAACAATATACCGTAAATCCTTGAATTAGTGCCCCCCTCAAATAAGTGCACCCATCTTATCCTAAATTTGAAATAAGTGCCCCCCCCCCCCCCCCCCCCCGCCCCCTCTAGTAAGTACCCCCTCCTCCCCTTCTGTTTATTTCTGGGCGAGTACTGAAGCGTATAGTGTCGGGTCATGTTTATCACTCATGTTTTTTAACAGATTTGCATGTTGATGTACTCGTTTCAGTTTGTGAAAACGTTTGGTGAACCGAAAATACCGTAATTATGTACGAAGTGTGCCATTATTAGAACTATACGAACAACTTTGTGTATTAATACACAGGTTATGTTGTTTAAGAGCAAATGTTACAAAAATAAATGACCATCTGGCCAAAATTTGGGACAAATTAAATAAGCCCCTTCCCCGCCTCGAATAAGCGCCCCCGCCTTATCCTAAATTTGAAATAAGCACCCCAGGCAGTTATTCGAGGATTTACGGTACTTATAGACCTTTTTCATAATGGCGGGCGAGTAATTTATTCGTTTATATCTATGTTAATTAGCCCTAGTGGCCTCGTTAGCGTGTCAAAATTCATAAGAATTTTTACTCTAAAATGGGGCCAATAGAGCTAATTAACATACATATAACAGAATAAATAAATTGGCCGCCATTATGAAAAAGGTCTATACTTCAATTCATCACTTGATGAAATCAAGTCAGCTCAAAGAAACCAATGCCTTCTTTTCCTGTCTGAAATAATCAATGAAATAACAATTGACTTCCATATTTACATCATCTGATCTGCGGGTAACATGGCCAAACTACATATTATTAGGTCATTTATTTGAATGCCAATGAACAACAATAGTACTTTCCAATCCTATTGTGTCATGCCCCGTTCTAAAAACAGTTCCGACACATAAGCTTTAAAATTAGACTATACATGTCAAAATTAAACAGCACGTACGTGTGGGCCCTTAGTCTTCTTTTTCTCTCTCCTTGAACTTGGCGAAGAGGCGGAGGTCGGGCTGTCTTCTAACGATTTTGCTCTTTTTGATCGAATGACCGACTCTTGTTGAGTTTTCGACTGGACAACCATCTTAACAAACTCCTGAAATTTAGTGACTTTCACGTAACAAGATCTACATATTCGCGAGGGAAAACCATCGGCGCAAGTGATTTTTAACCCGCAAAACTTTTCTAAATCACTCACTATTCCTTCTTCGGTTACTTTAACTCCAAACAAATCCAACGGGTGGTTATAATATTACTGTTACACGTTCGGCAAACAGAATTTTCCACCTTTGAATACCGCTTTAATAGTTGGAGTTCTACCGTCCGCCATGTTGAATCTAAATTTCTCTTTCGGTCTTATTCTATTGTATTTGCAATAGCCAATCAAAACCGGAATCCTACCGGAACAGGCCAGAGTTCGTGATCCCTGGCGCAGACCAGAAGGATCGCGGGCTCTGGGGACGAGAATGTCCTCACCCATCTAGAGGAGGCCATAATACTGAACGACATCGCAACAAGCGTACAGCGTTACCAGCTTGCCATCCAAGCAACAAAAGTGCGCTTAGACTTTGCGACAGCACCCGGAAGCTGGCTCATGCCATCACGCATGATTATCAACACAGAGAGCGTGATCGGGTATAACAACAATCTGCAGGAGGCAACACAAGGGATGAAGCTGGGCGTGAACAGTGGTGTTAATCTGGGCACGAAAAAAGCCTCCCTTCGCCACATGGACGGTGGACCGACAAAGATCAATCCACCAAACAGTCACCCATCAAACCCGATACATCTCCAGGCCACACAGGCACAGGGCATCGCCACAGCCCCAGCCACAAGCAGCACACCCACACCCACACCAACACCACAACCAACCCCCACCCCCACACCCACACCACAACCCGACCCGCATCACGTCTCCAAGGCAGTCGTTGCTGTGGGTGCGCTTTCTTTGGCAGGGCTTTTCGTTTGGTTAAGATAAGTCTTCAAGACTTCGAACGCTTGGTGATCCTTTCAACAAGGAAGGCCACCACGGCAAGGATGAGCAGCCAGGCGTGTTCACCCAGAAAGGAGATGACCGACCCAGCCGCTTTGAAGATGAAGCTCACAATTGAGCCAATGAGGCCAGGCAAGGCGCTGGCTGCCTTTTTGCCAAGCTCTTTAAGCCCATTTCCAATAGCCTTGGTGGCCTTTGCCAGGCCATTCAAGGTGGCGAGTACCACAGCGCTGATGGTGATGCCAGCTGCCAGAACAATCGCTTGCAGGGTCCATCCGTATTTCTTGAAGATTTCTCTGACCCTCTCTCTCAAAGACATACTCCTTTCCCGCACCTCAATTTCTATATTAAGCCTTGCCAGCTCTTCTTCACGTTCAGCAACCCGGGCTTCAGCAGCTGCTCTGTCAGAGGAGGAAGTGTCCTCAGCCTCTATCACTTGTCTGTCCTCCTCGTTCTGCCGTTCAAGATCTTCTTTGTTCTGTTTCAGTTCGTCCAGTGGTTTTATAGCGTCCTTTTTTGCTCTAAGTTCCTCTAAGCGTCCTTCTAAGCCCCTTCTGTCAAGTATTAGTTTGTCTCTTTCTTCTCGTAGTTTGTCTGCTTGTTTGGCAGCTTTTTGTGCCTTTTCCAGTTCTTTTCGTTTGGCTTGATGTTCAGATTCAAGAGTTTTCTTTTCATTTTTCAGTCTTTGTATTGCATCCTTATCCAGTGGCCCCTCTTTCTCTTCCAGCTTTTGCATCTGGTCATCAGCCTTTTTGGTTTGCTCTCTTAGGGCATCCATCTCGTTGCGCATTTTTTGTGCATCAGCAGCAGCTATTTGTGTTTCTTGTAGTTGTTTTTGTTTGGCTTCCAGTTCTTTTTGATTTGCTTCAAATGCAGCATTTGTTTCATTGAAGTCTTCAGTCATAGACTTTCTGAGAGCCTTTTGGATCTCTTTTGTAAGAGAAGTGTTGAAAGTCTTTTGTGTATCCCCACGCGATTTTGTTAAAAGCGGATACCATTTCCCTTTTTCCCTCATACTCACCTCGATTATAGCGCCTCCTGCTTTTGCTGCCTTGTACCTAAGCTTAACTTTCGATAGATCTGCATTTGGGTATTCATCTTCAACTTCTTTCCATACCACGGATTCCGTTAATGGCATGTTATCCGTGGTCATCACCCACCGGCCTTGAGTATCCCCTGTAATGAAAGAGGTTTCTTCAGTGCGGGAGCCTTGTTGCTCTGGGGAGAGTCTTGTTTTCATAGCTATTTGCTCGCCAGCCGGGATGGAAGCAGCGCCTGGTTCAAAGGGTTGCGTGGTGTTGGGGTCGGGGTCTGTATGCGGGACAAATAAGTCGTTGAATTCATCTTCTGTCATACCATAGCGCTCCCATGGGTTGGTATCGTAATCATCATCATCATCCCCTGTGCCTTTTGGGTTGAGACGGTCTGTTTCCTTTGCATCGAATTCGTTGCCTTCATTCATGATGATATATAAATATAATTTAAAAAAAACACAGATATATACCATGGCTGTGCAACCGAATTTACTTCCATCTCACAGTGAAAAGACACTGGGCGCCATGAAAGCAGAGCGAACCGTCAAGCGCATCACATTCAACCCCTCTGAGGCCAATCCCGGTGAAACACTGTACGTCTCAGTGCCCAAGCTGGGCGAGCACGATGTTATTGTGTCAGGCTCACTTGCCCTGGTGTTTAACATCAACCTAGCCGGGGGCCACGCTAACAACTATCTCGTACAAAATGTTTCTCGGGCCCTGGTGGACAGATTCGTTGTAAAGTTTGCAGCCACCACTGTACAGGACACGGTTGGGTACGACATCTACAAGATCTTCGAAGATCTCTTCCGATCAACCGACGAGCGGGAAAATATGCTTATGGAGGGGATCCAGAGTGTGGATTTGTGTAAGATCCGCTCTGGTGCTGGCGACAAGAAGACCTCAGGCGTGGATTCGGAAAATAAGTTAGAGACAATATACAAGAATAAGTATCGCATCAAGCTGGATCACCAAATCTTAACTGACCACGGTGTTATATATCCTCAAGCACTGTATAACGATCTGGTCTTCGAACTAACCCTCGCCCTCGCAAACCAAGTTGTCCGAGGCTCAGACACAAGCAAACTCGTGTACAAGTTGGAAAACATCCAGCTGGAGTATGAGACAATCAGAAGTAAGAGTCTGGCCGACGAGGCAACAAGCACCTACACTAGTGGCAAGGAGTTCGCTTATGACCTGGTAATGCGAGATCGGGTGCATCCCTTCTCAAAAGGAGGTGACACTCGGCTGAATCTTAGGGTTAACCCACAGCGCCGGTCTCTCAAGGGCATCCTCTTGCTGTTCATCAACCCCTACACGGCTGGTGCCAGGGACTCTGAGAACTATTTCAATCCCGACATCACCAAAGTGAAGGTCACAGTCAACGGTGTTCCAAACAGGCTTTACAACGAGGGCATCAGTGGTACAGACATGTGGAATGAAATCTTCCGATACTTTTCGCCACACACGCGCGGCAGGCCTAACATGAACTTGACCAAATATCTCACAGGCAACAAGTTTGGTTTCTGGATTGACCTGCGGGCCATGGGTGACACAGCCCTGCACGGCAACGGCCAACGGCTCGTCAACACACAAGATGGCGTGCAACTCGAGATCGAACGAAACGCCACATGGTCGGGAAACTCACTCTGCCACATCTTCACCATCTCAGACTCACAGATGAACATTATTGGCAGGCAGCTGGAATCTGTACAGTACTAAGTATAAATTTACATATATAAATCATGGCCACAAGAAACAAGCTCAACTTCTACGCTAAGCCGGCTCCCCTGCCATCCACCGGACCATTATCACACAATAAAATACAAAGACTTCTGGCAATGGCCCCCTCCCCGCCAACACATGAACCAATTGTTTGCAAACCAACTAATATAGGTGTTGGTTATGGACCCAAGAAAGCTGCCATTCAATGCACTAATCGTTGGCCCCACTAACTCTGGCAAGACACAGTATCTTCTCTCCCAACTGCGAGGTCCCTTTAGGGGTTGTTTTGATTACATCGTTTTATTCTGCCCCACATTTGTTAAGAACAAGACATACGATGGCTTCGTGGACCGTGATCCACACATCTTCGTCATCGTCTGCCAACAGCATGAAATCGAAGACTGGTTAAAGTTGGCGAGCTTCTTTTTCACAGGCACAAACACTTTATTCATTCTCGATGACTGCGCCGCCTCCAAAGATGTCAAAGGCCGCACGAGTCAGCTGATCAATCTGGGGTTCAGCGCAAGGCATGACGGCATATCCGTGTGGGTCTTGACCCAGCAGATCACCAGCATTGCTAAGCCATATCGTGAAAATATCGCAGCGCTCGTGCTCTTTTATACACCCTCCGGCAAGACAACTAAGGCCATATTCGAAGAATATGCCGGCGAGCTCTCCAACGAGGAGTACAAAGATTTCATCGCAAGTCTCAAATCCCGCAAGTTCTCCCACCTGGTTTTCTCTCTGAGGCACCCGTATGGAATTGAGTACAAGATGTAAAACACATATATATACATGCGATGAATACGTCAACCGACCTACACAAGCTCACTGTGCTTTCACAGCTTTTGGATGAATTGCACAAACACACACTTGATGCGCAAAACAAAATTATCAAAGCCGCTGGTGAGGAAGATCTGCGCCTCATGCTTCTCAACAGATATCCACTACGGTTGAATTCTATGCCAGACACCATGGCGGGGCTTATACGAGAGCTTGAAACTCTTTTGCCCGACATTAAGAGAATTATTGAAAAATAAAAAAACATATATATATCACTGATGGCACAAGCAGCTGAAGACCAGGCCGTTTTCGAAGTAATGCAGATGCCGGAGGCCACCCCTGAAACCACACCTCCCACAGGGATAGTTGGTGACAATGACATTCCTGCCAAACGTGAGAAGCTGGCAATCCTTGTTTCAACTGGCAAGGCCAAAGAAGCCATCGGCGTGCAGCTCACACACGATCATGTCAAGCGGTTGTCAGACAAGGACGTTGACAAGTACTGCAAAAGGTACGAGGCATACATCGGCAACAAGACAACCGAATCCCTAGTTGATTCAGCCATCATGCTCATATCCAAAGGCGTTGGCATGGTGATCCCGGTTGATGATCCCAAGGAGTTACAGAAAGAACTCAAGAACGACTACATCATCAACCAGGAGCTGTCAAATCTTGCTGGGGCTATTGCCATTCGATGCGGGCGATTGCTGGCGCTTGCCAATGCTGCTCTCATCACAACAAAACACATCAAGCTTGAACGAGAGCCTGATCACAAGCCTGATTTGATAGAATTGGAACCCCAGCCCCAACCCACACATCCAACCAGGGACAGTGAAGGCTATCCGCTTGAGGGCCTTGATGAAGTTGGACTGGGTCCTGGGGTGACCTCTCAGGAACCTTGAAGAAACCTGGCAGCAACCTTGCAGCAACCTGGCACATCTTGTAAAAATAAAACACATATATACAGGATGGCCACACCACTCGAGACGATCCCTGAAGAAACTCCAACTCCAACTCCTGACCGTGTTACCTCTGAGGCTCCGAAAACAAAGCCTGCAACAGAAAAGAACCCCGGCCGTGTTGCTTCTGGCAAAAGGCTAGCAGAACGCAACCGCCTGGCCCGGGAAGCAAAGAAAAAGGCCGAAGCACAAAAGCCTGCACCCTCAACAAGTGAAAACAATTCTGCAACAAGTGGCGCAACAAGTGACACAACAAGTGACAGCAACAACAACTCAATCGTTTATATTCTGGGGGTTGGTGGGTTGATTGTCTCTGCTGCTGGTGTTTATTACCAGCGCGAAGCCATAAAGCAAAGGCTTGGCCGCAAATCAAACACATCATCAACGCCAGCAAACACCCCCGCTGCAACCCCCGCTGCAACACCACCAGCAACACCCCCATCTCGAATTCCGGTAAGACAAGGAATTAAAAAAATGGAATAAAAAAAACATATATATACTGACCATGAATCCTTTCCAAGCTTTGATGAATTCTGCTGCAATCGGAGGTGTGGTTCTTCTTTGGTTTGGACTTACTTCGGCCGCCTTTGATACAGTTTGTGGTTTAGCCCTGAATAGGCACAACGAGCCCGAGCCCGAGGCCGAGTCCGAGTCTGAGTCAGAGGTCGAGGAACCCCGAGTCCGATTCGAGGAGCCCCGAGTTCGAGTCGAGGAGCCCCGAGCCCGAGTCGAGGAGCCCCGAGTCCGAGTCGAGGAGCCCCGAGCCCGAACCCGAGGTCGAGGCAGAGGCCGATGCCGAGGTCGAGTCTGAGTCAGAAAAATAAAAATCATATGTATACAGGACACAAACAATGTCTGACAACAAACTTGTGAAGTCTATCCTCGACGCCGCAACAATCACTGGCCTTGTCGCTGGTATTGGTTGGATTGGGAAAAAGACCATTAAAGAGAACTTCACTGCCGACCCCAGTGCAAGCTTAATGAATTACGTCAAGTTCACAGCCGTCATGGCTGGCACCATAGCACTGAAGAAATATCTCGAGGACCAGAAAATCCTCCCAGACAACTTGTAAAACCATATGTATACACAATGGCCTCGATTGCAATAATGGCTCTTGGCGCTGTTCTTAATGCGGCCGCTTTCATGGGCGGCAATTATCTCGCAAAATATCTGTCTGGTGATAACGGAAAGGCAGCAATGGATGAGAAAATCCGACATGACCACGCCCTTGAACAATACCAAGCGGCTTACGCCAAATACCAGAAGGACCGCACCAAGCTCCTCGACTGGATTGCAGCCAACGATCGGGTTAAACACCAAGCTAGCAAAAACTTCCAAACCACCGACCAAGCCCTGGTCTTGTATAACCAGATGCACCAAACGCAACCAGATAAACAAATCAAAGACTACAAAGAGCCTGTTTTCTCGGACTTCTACAAGCCCAGCCTACAACAGCAGAATGGTGAACTTGTGTTCATTGGAGGCACCCTGCTTGCGGGTGGGTATGCTGCTTATCGCTTTCTTTAAACAAACATATATACCCCTATGGAGGCGAAACTCTCAAAGATCTATTACAGCCCGAAAGGGTATTGCAAAGGTCTTGCCGCTGTCAAAAAGCTAGCTGCAGCGGCCAAGGTCTCTGATGATGTCGCAAAGAAATGGCTGGTCAAACAAGCCCTTTGGCAAGTTTACCTCCCAGCGCCACGCGCTATCCCCCGCCCCAAGTTTGATGTCTCATCACCAAATGCAGTGCATCAAGCAGATCTTCTCTTCCTGCCCCACGACAAACTTCCACACGGGAGATACAAAGATACAAGCAGATACAAAGCAGCAGAGCCTCTAACTTCGAAAGAGTCTGAAGAAGTCTCAAGGGCATTTCAGAAGATTTACAGACGTGGGCCTTTGAAATGGCCTCAACTCTTGCAAGTTGACCCTGGGAAAGAGTTTATGGGGACTGTGACTAAGACAATGGAAAACAACAAAACAACCATTCGTCGCGGGCGGGTTGATATCCACAGAGACCAAGCAATTGTGGAGAGATTCAACCGAACCCTGGCTGAAAGGCTGTTTGGTTATCAGTATGCCGTTGAAATGAATATGCCCTTTGGCCGTTCGACTGCATGGGTCAAAAGACTGCCAGATGTTGTCTCGGCCTTGAATAATGAAGTAACAAGACTCACTGGCAAGAAGCCCGCTCAAGCAATCAAAGAGAAAGCCGTTTCTTCCAAGCCTGCGACTCCATATGCTAGGCCTGTTGGGGTCTATGAGAAGAAGCTCCCACCCCGGGTGAGTGTGAGATATTTGTATCAGCTTGGCGAGCTGGAAGGGGGCGGAAGGCGTGCGACTGATCCCATCTGGTCTTTGAAGGTGCACAACATTGAGAAGGTTGTCACCAAGCCAGATGCGCCTGTCGTTTATTACCTTTACGATGGCCCTAAGAGAGGGTTTGTTCGTGAGGAGCTGATGGTTGTGCCACCGGCCACTCAGTTGCCCCCAGCTGGGTTGTGAAACTCGATCGGTTCTGTGTGGATGCCGTCTGGCAGCACCTAACGCTTGTCGTAATAAGCAGAGAGGTCCAGCTTGTGCTGCTCGTAAGTGAACATGGCACCGTTGTGCATTCGGAAGCCCCTGTTGGTGGCCATGTCCCTGCCCCCCTGCAGGGCACTTTCGTACCTTTCCCAGCGAAGCTCGTTCTGCTTCTTGTTGACGCCCTTGGAGGACATCTTGGCCTCGCCGCTAGCCTCGTTTTCGACGTAATAACACTTGCTGCATAGGGCGATTGCCCGTGTGCCTTCCTTCTCAAGCTTGAACAAGCCCGGCTCTCTGCCGTTCCACTTGTCCCACGCCAACCAATTCTTCTTCTCCGCCTCGAACTGGGCGCGAAGTTCCGGGAACGGCCTCTTCCAGAGTGTCGTGCGCAAGAGCGAAGTACATGCTGTCCGTGTCCATCTGGATGAGCTCGAAGTCGCGCCTGTCGATGAAGTAATCTAGGAAGTCGTAATAAAACTCCAGCATGCGAAGCTTGGCAAGTTGGTACACAACAATGCCCACTTGAAAAGGGCGGTCGATTGTGACCTTTTGCTTGCGCAGCTCGATCTTGTAAGCATCTCCAATCTCTTCGAGGTCATCGAACAAGGGTGAGCGGAGATGCTTGTCGACCTCGTCCTCGTCAATTGTGTACAACGTTCTTGTCTGGCGCTCCACAGCTTCGATGAACTTGCCGTAAGCGCTGTTGCCAAGGAGCTTGAACACTTCAGCAAGCAGAGCCTTCTCCCTGTCAGCGTCGCCTTTCCTTCGGTTGTGCGCGACCTCGCGAACGAACCAGTCGAAGAGCTTTTTGGGTATGTAATCGATCGTGCGGTAGACTGCCGTGATCTTGAGCCCGATGTTGAGATACCACTTCAAGAGGGGTGCGTAGATCAGCATCTTTTTCGCTGACAACACACCCAGAAGCTTTTTCTGGTCGGGAAAGCGGGTTCGGCCACTTTCTTGGAGGTAATCGTGCATATGCTGTGGAACAAATTCGTTAGGCACTGCTTGATTGATGAAGAGCGGTGGAAACTCTTCGAACTGCTCCCACAACTCTCGGGGGACTTCGATGTCCACTTCAGCAAACACGAACCATCTGCCTGTATGCAGCTTCATTTCAAGAACTCTCGCTGCCTGCTCGGGGGCGTTGTAATTCACAACCGTCTCTTTACCACAGGGCATCTCCTGCAGCATCGTGCTTGGGTAAAGGGAGTTAGCATCGAACCCAACAATCCGTTTCGTAAGAGGGGCTAAGGCGTATTTGTGAGAACGGATGCGGGTTTCGCCGCGCACGTGTTTGCGGGTGAAGACCAGGCTTGGCCCGCCAACCACAGCCCCCTTCAGCATGGCGTAAGCTTCTGGGTCGGGGGCGTATAGTTCTGGAGCCTTGCGCCCCCCTCTCAATGAGCCTCGCAAGACGTATTGCATTGATACTCCTGGCAAGGAGACCGCGTCTTTGAAGATGTCAACCCCGAGGCCCGTGTAAAAGCCCTTCATCGTTTGGAGAGCTTCGAGGAAGGGAGACACGTCTAGATTGTTGTAATACTCCAGCCAGTCTCCGAATGTCTTCATGCCTTTCTCGTGGAAGATGCGATTGCATTCTTCGTGCTCCTTGGGCGAAAGAACGAAGGCTTTTTTGAGTTGTGAGTACCAGCACTCGTATGGAGGAAGCCCCAGGTAATCCAGCTTGTCAGCGCTGTCAAACCACTCGTATGGGAGCCAGGACTTGGTCTGTGTCGCTCCATACGTCTTGACCTACTTGTCGTACGTGATGCCTGGGGCCAAATAATTCATGATGTCCAAGAACTTGTAGCTGGGAGTGTTGATGAACATGATGCGCCCCTCTTTCTCCGCGGCGAAGACCCCGTTCTCTTGAGCGAAATGAGAAACAAAGTACTTGCGGATAAGCTTGAGATCGTAATGGCCTGAGTTGAAGCCGACCACAGGCACTTGGTTACACCATTTGTCGATGCGCTTGAGTTGCTTCTCAGGAAGATTCTCAAGATCTGGGGGCATATATTTGCCAGCCACGTCCTCTCGGATGGCTGCGCTTCGCCGCTCCAGTGAGGCATAAAACAGCCCGATAAGCTCGTCAGGCTCTTTGGAGCAAATGTACTCAGGCTCATGGTTCAACGTGTCGGCAATGGAGACTGAGATGGGCACATGCTCGCTTTCATAAGAGAGATCGTGTGTCGGACGAGCTGCCTTGGTCTTGTCCTGGTACGCTTCGAAGTCGTAGACGATCGCGTGGGGATATGTTTTGTTTCTTTTCTGTGGGCAACGATCATTCCACCAGGGGGAAGGCCGTTCATGCTCCCACCTTTCCACCACGGTGTACCCAGCGTCTCGAAGCAACTGAGTTCGTTGCAGAGTCTTTTGGTAATCAACCATCCTTGTGATTGTGTTGCCTTTGCGGACACGTATACTTTCCTCCCTCGTTCCTTCGGGGTAACATTTCTCGCAACTGTGCCAGTGACAACCGTGGAACTGGAAAACTGTCTTGCTTTCTGGGTGATAGCCGTCGACTGGGGCCCCACAAATATAACTCTCACCACCATGGCCGCATCTGTGATGGTGGATGTAAATACCACGTTGCTTCGCCTCCCACTCCAACCAGCACACTGCCTTGACACCGAAACCGCCTTCTGGGTAAAAGGCTTTCTCAAAAGCTGACTCCGGAGGGAGGATACGTTTCCCGGGGCAGTCGATTTTGGTTTGGCCTCGATTACACGTCTTGGAGTGGCGAGTTAAATGACAAGCTTGTATGAACCTCCCGCCGCACTCGCCACAGGTGTAATTGTTTGTGACTTTATTGATGTTGGTGATCAAAAAGGAGTGGGCCCGATGAATACCGATAATCATGGTTGAAGCGCCCACCTTGTTGTAATTCGCAGGGCTGTGAGATAAAATGAAGTCACCATTGGGGAGAACAAGATATGCGGCAATTCCTTGCTTGAAATGCTTTTCGATTTTAGACAAGTGCCGCAAATTTAACTGACCTCGAAGCCCCGGATAAACTGCGAAGAAGCTTTCCGCGAGTTCTCTGGATCTGCGAGTGTTGTCCCTTTTATGAGCTCCTCGATGGACAGCCAAGCAACGAAAGAGACAAAGATTGTCGTTGAAAGTGTCAAGAGAAATGACTTCTCTTTTGTTGCGAATCCAATCAGGAAGCCGCCCTAGGCCTATTTGCAAGGGTTGCCGGTCAAGAATGACTTTGACCTCGAGCAGGACGGTGCGTTCATAAACCCATTTGGTGTCAGGCCTTTTGAGTCTTGCGTTTTGAAAACGAAGCTCTTCCTGAGATTGCAACCACTGTCGTGTCTCGGAGAGAGTGGCTAGCCAAGGCCCGGTTTGATTGTTTTGATAAAAACTTCTCAACTTCTCGGTTTCAGTGTTTCGCAGCTCGACTGTGAAGATTAACTTGATTGCGTGCCGTGTGTGAACATTTTGCTTGATTTTGTTCAAAATTCTGGCAACAAGAGAGTTTTCGAGCCCGTTTACAAAGTGTAACTAGATTATTCGTCTGCCCTGTTCAACCCGTCGGTCAACCCGATCATAGATTTGAACAAATTGTTCGAAATCTAGATCCGGTGGGTTGTTTTGGGCTCGACCTCAGCATTATTGTCGTAGACATTTCGTGCCTGTGCGTCCAGCCAGGCAATCAGCTCACGTTGATTGGCATCACGCCGCCTTCGTTGCGGGGTTGTGCCATATATAAATGGGTTTTGGATTTCTTCAATTGGTGATGCCTCGCTTGCCGTTGCGGGCGGGCTCGGGGAAAAACGCATTTGACTCCCTCTTACGGGTGTTTGAGGACGGGAATCCCGAGAAGTTGGTAGGGGATGGTCTCAAATGCGGTTTTTTGAGTCCATAAATAAGCTGTCCGAGCGGAGTGAGGACAGCTTATTTATGGACTCAAAAAACCGCATTTGAGCCATCCCCTACCAACTACTAACCAAGCTTGCTCGGGACCGTACTGGGAGAATATCGGCCCTCGGTCTTTTCTGTACGGACCTCGCTGCGCTCGGTCCGTACTGTCAAGACCTCGGGCCGATATTCTCCCAGTACGGCCCTCGCGCTTGGTCAATAAGATATATATATATATATATATATATATATATATATATATAGATAGATAGTTAGGCTTGGCCTAACAGCGTTGCCCTCTGAAGACCCTCTGAACAAGCTTAACTAAGATGAAACTAGTAGTTAGGGACGTTGGTGATTCGGGACCACCCCCAAAGACCCCTATGGAGCCTTAATTTAATGATTGCCACCGCCACCCACAGGTCCTCCTGCCAGTCGGCCCTGTGGGTGGCGGTGGCAATCATTAAATTAAGGCTCCATAGGGGTCTTTGGGGGTGGTCCCGAATGCACCAACGTCCCTAACTACTCACTGTGAATGCTGGTTCGGTACGAGACCACCACCCCAGGGAGGTATAGCCAATTGAAGAAACCCAACCCCTGTGCATACCAACCCACATGGCAATGGCACAGCAGATCGATATGAACATGGCGGCCCAAGGTCTTTTCGAATACAGCTCTTGCAGATATTGTGGTTTAACCTTCGCTCAAGGTTATTCTCTTGCTGGGCATCAAAAATACGCCTGTAAGAATCTGCGAACAGAATCACGGCCGAAAGTGATTTGTCCCGGCTGTAATCGAAGATTTTGTCGACAAACAGTTTACAGACACTTAAGAAATGGTTGCCCTCCCGTGAAAAACAACCCTCGAGTTTTTATACAGCGAGAGGTTGTTCGAGATGTTTTTACAAACATTAGCCCGCATGATCTTAATGCCTGGCTTGACGAGCAAGAACAAGAACCATTTAAAAACAAAAGCCTGGAGGCTCTAAACCCCTACCCAGGATCCGAGATTTGAGCTTTGTTTCTGATTTCATCGAAGGCAAGTCATCACTCACAGCTTTTCAAACTGAGTTGAGCGGTTATCACCAATTGAAAAAACATTCACCCTTCGTATACCAATGATGGCGACAACACAAGAGTTCATGAACTTTCTAAAATCGAGACACACTGGTCTGAAACAAAAGAGCGCCGACTGGCTCTCAGCCAGACAAAAAACAATTGGGGCATCAGAGATTTCTGCCTTGACAGGATCGTCGCCGTTTGAATCACGGCACAGCTTGCTCATGAAGAAAATTCAGCCAACACATATGCTCAACAATGCGGCTTGTACCTGGGGCAATCTGTTTGAGCCGATTATACGCAAGTATTTTGAACAAAAACATTCTGTTTCCGTTTTTGGTCACAGCATTTCTCTTAATCTGTCAAGCGAGTATCCGCTTTATCGAAAGGTCACTTGTAGCCCAGACGGTTATTTCATGAATAAAGATAACACATTAAATTTGTTAGAGTTCAAGTGTCCGTTCAAGCGAAAAATAGCGACGAACAGAATCCCTAGCTATTATCGCGATCAGATACAAACAGGGCTTGCTTTGAGTGGTGACATGGTCTCCAAAGGCTTGTTTGTTGACGGCTATTTCAGAATGTGTTCTTTAAAACAGCTTGAACCAAGTTTAGCTCACAATTCTTTTCTCAACGCCGGGAGAACATACAAGACAAAAAATAAATCAACTCATGCCTGGGGGGTCTGTTATCTATTCAGCAAACAAAACATCAAGATCAATCAAGCCGAGCTTATTGATCTTGGAGCAACACAATCAATTGCTTTGTTTGAACATGTCATGGGTTTAATTGCCACTAAAGAGATTTGGGTTTCATATGGTAAAATAAGAATGACGTTCACAGCCCGTGACAAAAATGCTGAATTTCTACGTTTAAACGCTATGAAAGAAGCGTTCTCTAACCCGCGTAGAGAAGGGCCAAAACCTGTTGCAATGTTCGCTTGGAAATTGCTCGATCTCACTGAAATTTGGGAGTTTAAAAAACCATATTTCTTGAGGGAAATCCAAAGGTCTGTTGAATGTTTTCATGATAATCTATCAAAGTTAAAAGGAAGAATCAGAAATTATACTTACACCGAGGACTCTGCCACAACTCCAAACACAGGCGATGACAAGGCCGTTTTGGAAGCCTTTTTAATGAAGCAAGCGGCAATGCTTACTCCAGAGTTCTGAATGCATTATGCCATAAATATTCGTTTTTGATTATCACCGCATCAGACATCCATTGTTGTCTCAGGTAATTTATAATCACTCGTTGCGGGGCTTCAAGCGGTGTTATAATGTTCAGGATTTTGTAGATCACAAACGTATAAGATATTCTCGGAAGCCGACCTTCTATTTGTTTGAAGACACGTTTCGTTTCATGGATTTGATCGAGAGTCAACTGTACAGGCAGATATTTGAGCTTTTTTATAAGCCTGTTCAAGGCATAACCAAACACGTAACTTCGTACCAGCCGATGACTTGGTCTGTGGAAATTGTTTTGATGTGTACATGCCTTAGCATCATCGAGCACTTCCACACGGCCGCATCTTTTACAATAAAGTTCACAAGAATTGATTGATTGCAAAAAGGAGCCACCACAGTCATAACAAGACAGGAGTCTTCGTCCCAGCGTTCAATCTCCATGTCATTGTAATGTTTTTGTAGATATTGCTGCCCAATCTCTGCCAAACCCACATCTTCGCATAACTGATAAAGTTTTTCCGGCAGGCACAAGCGGTGTATTTCTTTTGTGTAATCGCTGCCGTATAGCGAGCGAAGGATGGCAAATTTGTGTTCTTTGTCAAGTTCATTGAGCCGTGCGCCAAACTCAGTCATGGCTATATTTAGAGATTACAATTTTTCAATTGGGGGTTTCCCGTGACTTCCGGTATTGTTGTGTAAAGGCTGTATTTAGAAAATTACGACTTTTCGAAGCTTCTCGGACATACCGAAGCGCCCCACAAATACCGAAGCGCCCCAACTTTGTTGAAAAAAGTTTTTCTGGGGCGCTTCGGTATTTATTTTTTGAAAACGTTTTTGTGGGGAGCTTCGGAATTTATTTTTTGAAAAAGTTTTTTGGGGCGCTTCAGCATTATTGGTCTATGTGTGGCGGGATTTTTCCCTCAAGATTTGTAGATTAAAACCTGAATTTAATCTCTCAAATCGGACTTGGATGCTGCGGTGAGAAGACTTATCTTGTTTGACGTCCTTGCGAAGTTCGTTTTTGAGTTTCTCGAGGTCTGGTGCTTGTGTTTGAGTGCCAACGTTTTTTTTAGCCTTAACACCATCCCTGATTGCAGCTTTGAGTTCGTGATATTTTTCAACCTCACGAGTAATTATGGTGAATTCTGCATCACTGATTCTCTTGTCTTCCAGAGCCTTTGAGACCAGTTCATAGACAGAGTTGCGTTTAGCCAGGGCCAGTGTGTAGATATTCTCGTGTTTGGTCACTTTTCGCTCCAATCGCTTGTTAGCAGCTGTAAAACCAACAGAGGACAGTCCACAGATGGTCGCGATGCCCGCAAGTGCTGGACTTGCAATAATTCCGAACCCAGTCAATGCAGTGGCTAGGGCTCCTGATGACAGCTCAACAGAAAGCGACCCAAGGCCAACCGCCGAGTAATGAACTAAGGATTGGGTTCGTTTGTATTTCTTTGCGACCTGACGGTAATGCTCGGCTTCGTCAGACAGCTCTTTAAGCAAGTCAGAGATCTTTTTGAGCCGGAAGTCTTCTGCATTGATTTGAGTGATCCCAAGGTCAGGGTATATCTTTTGTGTATGGCTGTATTCGGGGGCCGATGGTAGCACATTGGCAGAACTCATGGCGTGGGGTATATATATTATTTTTAATTTAACTCAACTTCAAATTCCAAAGGCGCGCCATTGAAGTTGAAGAGGTTGTCATCTTTATCCCTCACTGACAGCGTGATAGAGTTAACATAATCACTAGACGAGACGTCACGCAAGACGTTCTGTTGTGTTGTCTCGTAATGAACCTTTTCAAATGATTTCCCACGAATGTCGAAGCGCGCCAACACACTCGAAGGTTTGCCATTGAGCAAGTTCTGTTCTTTATCAACCAGATCACAGTGGATGAAGTAAGTGCTTGGTGCCCTTAAACGCTTGACGAAGGTTATTAGCATCAATACAGGTTTTATGCCAAGCAATTCTGCCAGATTATTACTTAACTTCACACTGTTGCTGTTATTCGTAATGACCATGGCCCCGTATGGCCTGTTTGTTTCAATTGTTAGATTTAAACTTCTGTCAAAGTCTTTTAGGCTTTCAAAGTCTTTTGTTAAACTCTCAATAGTGTGATGCCCTGGAAGTAAGGTCGCCTCACGTGATGAACCATTAGGGGGAGGGTTTGCTGGTGAAATCTTTGCTTCTTCTTTCAAAGTATGCCAAGAGTTGAAAATTGAGCAAGAAACAAGACGGATATAACTCGGTTTCGGCAGTGGGTGCTCGAAGTAGATCGTGTGAGGGTTCGAAGCCGTGACAATTGTTGACACAACCATGATGGTGTATATAAGGACATTTTAAAATATAAATATATACAATCATGTTTGGCAGACGGCCTGGTGGATTTAATCCTAATTCAAATCTTGGCATAAACATCGGCGGCCACAATTACGGACCCCCACCTCCTTTTAATTCAAACCTAAACGTCAATAGCCATCCTCCATATAAGCCACCACCCCCCGACCCTGAAATGGCTTGGTTGAGTTCGCCAGAGGCTGCCAGGCTCTCTGCCGCGGCAAAGGCCAAGGCGCTCTCAGACTTCAAAATGCGTTTCCCTCGCGCTGATATGTCTCACTTTGAAGTGCAAGTAGAGTATGGTGACACCCACAAAACCGCCACAGGGGAAGTGCTTTACAAAAAGGCCCCCGGCTCATGGGGGCTTATCACAGAAATGCCCCACAAAGATTGGACTGGCGCTGAAAAAGACGCTCTTGGCCTTGTCTATGACGGGGGGTTCCCTTATCAGTTATCGTTGGGGCAACCAGAAAAGTCAATCCCTGCCATTGCTTTCGACACAACAATAGAAAAAGACATGATGATTGGCGCAATCTTGAATGACAAAGAGCAAAGGATCTATGTCACGCCAACTGAGTATTTCACAACGAAATACAGAAATATCTTCAGGGACACACAGATATCCTTCACAACCGCCAAATATGGCCGAAAGTGGATGGGTGGTCCTCATATGAGCTTTTGGCCACAACAACTCTCTTTCGCGCTGTGGTGTGCAACAACCGGCTGTGGAATATCGCGTGACATTCTCTTCGATAAGAACTCAAGTCTATCTCTAACCACACAGCTCCGGTCGTTTTACCAGTTTCACGTTTATTTCACAACAAGGCGAATACTCTACCAGATGGGCGGGGAACAAAGCGTGAGTGCTTTGCCAGACGACCCTCCATTTAACCAGAAAGACAACAAATACAACATCGACGCGTACAAGAAGCTTTGCATCGAGTTCGGCATCGACCCCAGTTCTGACTTCCGGTTCACACACGGCAAGAACAACGGACTTGGGAATGTCTACATTTGGGTTTATGGAGATGGCCCCACATCTACCGATTACACTTATCCAGACTCTGATCTAGCTCTGTTCGATGATGAGCGTGTCACTGACAGAAAAGACCCCAACTTTAAAGCCAATGGAATAACTTACGTTCGTAACGATCAAGGGGCGGACACCCAGTTCGAGCACTTTGTGCCAAATTACGCACAGGGGCTAACACAGCCAGGGCTCGCGCGTATGAACCAATCAATCGAGGCCTTTGTGTACTGCATTCTTGGTTCACAAGCCAAAACCCGCAGCAGCATCATTGGAAGAGGAGGCCGGGCGTTCGAAACGCAGCGAGTATTCCTCACCCATCTAGAGGAGGCCATAATCCTGAACGACATCGCAACAAGCGTACAGCGATACCAGCTTGCCATCCAAGCAACGAAAGTGCGCCTGGACTTTGCGACAGCACCCGGAAGCTGGCTCATGCCCTCGCGCATGATTATCAACACAGAGAGCGTGATCGGGTATAACAACAATCTACAGGAGGCAACGCAAGGGATGAAGCTGGGTGTGAACAGTGGTGTTAATCTGGGCACGAAAAAAGCCTCCCTTCGCCACATGGACGGTGGACCGACAAAGATTAATCCACCAAACAGTCACCCATCAAACCCGATACATAAACAGGCTACACAGGCACAGGGCATCGCACCCAAACCGAAGGTCACACCACAACCCACACCCACACCAACCCCCGCACCAACACCAGCCCCCGCACCCGAACCACAGCCCGACCCGCATCACGTCTCCAGGGCAGTCGTTGGTGTGGGTGCGGTTGCTTTGGCAGGGCTTTTCGTTTGGTTAAGATAAGTGTGTTCAAGACTTCGAACGCTTGGTGATCCTTTCAACAAGGAAGGCCACCACGGCAAGGATGAGCAGCCAGGCGTGTTCGCCCAGAAAGGAGATGACCGACCCAGCCGTTTTGAAGATGAAGTTCACAATTGAGCCAATGAGGCCAGGCAAGGCGCTGGCTGCCTTTTTGCCAAGCTCTTTAAGCCCATTGCCAATTGCCTTGGTGGCCTTTGCCAGGCCGTTCAAGGTAGCGAGTACAACAGCGCTGATGGTGATGCCAGCTGCCAGAACAATCGCTTGCAGGGTCCACCCGTATTTCTTGAAGATTTCTCTGACCCTCTCTCTCAAAGACATGCTCCTTTCCTGCAACCCAATTTCTGTATTGAGCCTTGCCAGCTCTTCTTCACGTTCAGCAACCCGGTCTTCCGCGGCTGCTCTGTCAGAGGGAGAAGTGTTCTCATCCTCAATCACTTGTCTGTCTTCAGCGTTTAGTTGTTCAAGCTCTTCTTTTTGTTGTTTCAGTTCGTCAAGTGTCTTTTTGGAGTCTATTTTTACACTAAGTTCGTTTATGTTCCTGTTTATGTTATTATTATCTACCGTGAGTTTATTGATGTCTTCTTGTAATTTTTCTGCTTGTTTTGCCGTTTTCTGAAACTGTAACAGTTGTTTTCTTTTATTTTGATGTTCTGTTTCAAGCTCTTTCTTTTGATCTGTTAACCGTTGTATTTCTTGCTCGTTCAGTGTTCCATGCTGATTTTCAAGATCTGGAATCTGGTCATCATGATGTTTTATCTGATTTCTAAGTTCGTCCATGCTTTGACGAATCTTGTCTCTATCTGCAAGCGTTTTTTCCATTTGTAGTTTTTGCTTTTGTTTTGCTTGCAGCTCTTGTTGATTTTTGTCACGTTCTGCTTGAAAGTTTTTCATCTGATCAAGCATTGACTTTCCAAGATAGCTTTTGATTTCTTGTGAAAGCTGTGGATTTTCCCTAAGTTGCCGTGTTATATTATTTTGTGTAAACAGGGGATATGCCTTTTTTCCCCTACCAACCATTTTAACGTACTGCCTTGGGTTTCCTTTTTTATCTGTTTCGTAAAATGTTTCGATGGCTTGTTTGTTAGCATTTGGGTACATCTCTGTTAGGTCGTCCCAAGCTGAATTTTGCCGTCTTTGTTGAAGACGTTGGCTTAACTCGTCACCCGCAAGCAGACGGTCGGTGTCAGAAGTGCTTGGCAGCCCACTTTCTTCGCGAGGCATTGTATGCATTTCATGCTGCTCGCCGCCATGGTATGGGGTGGATGTGCCGCCTGGTTGAAAGGGTGTTGTTGTGTCAACTTCTTGTTCGTCATCGTCATCATCATCGTGGTCAATCCCCAGTCTTCCCAAGGATTATCGGGCATATCTCCTGGATCAAAACCGCCTTCAGCCATCGTGGGTATATAAATATAAATTTTAAAAACACAAATATATACCAATGGCTGTGTAACCGAATCTACTTCCATCTCACAGTGAAAAGACACTGGGCGCCATGAAAGCAGAGCGAACCGTCAAGCGCATCACATTCAACCCCTCTGAGGCCTATCCCGGTGAGACACTTTATGTCTCGGTGCCCAAGCTTGGCGAGCACGATGTTATTGTGTCCGGCTCGCTGGCCCTGGTGTTTACCATCAGCCTAGCCGGCGGCCATGTAAACAACTTTCTCGTGCAAAATGTTTCTCGGGCCCTGGTGGGCAAATTCGTTGTAAAGTTTGCAGCCACCACTGTCCAGGACACAGTTGGGTACGACATCTACAAGATCTTCGAAGACTTATTCAAATCAACCGATGAGCGGGACAACATGCTTATGGAGGGCATCCAGAGTGTGGATTTGTGCAAGATCCGCTCTGGTGCTGGCGATAAGAAGTCCTCCGGTGTGGATGCTGAAACCAAGCTGGAGACAATATACAAGAATAAGTATCGCATCAAGCTGGATCACCAAATCTTGACTGATCACGGTATTGTATACCCTCAAGCACTGTATAACGATCTGGTCTTCGAACTAACCTTCGCTCCCGCAAACCAAGTTGTCCGAGGCTCAGACACAAGCAAGCTCGTGTACAAGTTGGAAAACATCCGGCTGGAGTATGAGACGATTAGAAGTAAGGAGCTGGCCGACGAGGCAACAAGCACTTACACCAGTGTCAAGGAGTTCGCTTATGACCTGGTAATGCGAGATCGGATGTATCCATTCTCAAAAAGTGGTGACACTCGGCTGAATCTTAGGGTTAACCCACAGCGCCGGTCTCTCAAGGGCATCCTCTTGCTGTTCATCAACCCCTACACGGCGGGTGCCAGGGACTCTGAGAACTATTTCAATCCCGACATCACCATAGTGTATGTCACAGTCAACGGTGTTCCAAACAGGCTTTACAACGAGGGCATCAGTGGTACAGACATGTGGAGAGAAGTGACCCGACACTTCAACCCACGCACGGACGGCAGGCCTAACATGAACTTGACCAAATATCTCACAGACAACAAGTTTGGTCTCTGGATTGACCTGCGGACCATGGCTGACACATCCCTGCACGGCGGCGGCCAACGGCTCGTCAACACACTGGCGTGCAACTCGAGATCGTACGAAACGGCACAGGCTCTGGAAACGCACTCTGCCACATCTTCACCATCTCAGACGCACAGATGAGCATCATGGGCAGGCAGCTGGAATCTGTACAGTACTAAATACATATATATACCCACCAGCCCCATGGCCACAAGAAACAAGATCAACTTCTATGCCAAGCCGGCTCCCCTGCCATCCACCAGACCATTATCACACAATGAAATACAAAGACTTCTGGCAAAGGCCCCCTCCCGGCCAGTTTGCAACCCAACTAATATAGGTTTTGGGTATGGACCCAAGAAAGCTGCCATTCAATGTACTAATCGTGGGCCCCACTAACTCTGGCAAGACACAGTATCTTCTCTCCCAACTGGTGGGCCCCTTTAGGGGTTGTTTTGATTACATCGTTTTATTCTGCCCAACATTTGTTAAGAACAAGACATACGATGGCTTCGTGGACCGCGATCCACACATCTTCGTGATTGTCTGCCAACAGCATGAAATCGAAGACTGGTTGAGGCTGGCGAGCTTCTTTTTCACATGCACCAACACTTTATTCATTCTCGATGACTGCGCCGCCTCCAAAGATGTCAAAGGTCGAACGGGTCAACTGGTCAATCTTGGGTTCAGCGCAAGGCATGACGGCATATCCGTGTGGGTCTTGACCCAGCAGATAACCAGCATTGCCAAGCCATATCGTGACAATATTGCAGCGATCGTGCTCTTTTACACGCCCTCCAGCAAGACAACCAAAGCCATATTCGAAGATTATGCCGGCGAGCTCTCCCACGAGGAGTACAAAGAGTTTATCTCAAGGCTCAAATCCCGCAAGTTCTCCCACCTGGTTTTCTCTTTGAGACACCCGTATGGAATTGAGTACAAGATTTAAACACACATATATACCATGAATGCACCAACCAGTCTACACAAGCTCACTGTGCTTTCACAGCTTTTGGATGAATTACATAAACACACTCTTGATGCGCAAAACAAAATTATCAAAGCCGCTAGTGAGGAAGATCTGCGCCTCATGCTTCTTAACAGATATCCATTGCGGTTGAATTCTATGCCAGACACCATGGCGGGGCTTATACGAGAGCTTGAAGCCCTTTTGCCAGACATCAAGAGAATTATTGAAAATAAAAAAAAAAATAATAAAAAAAAGAGAATTATTGAAAAATAAAAAAACACATATGTATACCCCCTGATGGCAGAAGCAGCTGAAGACCAGGCCGTCTTGAACGAAGTAATGCAGATGCTGGAGGCCACCCCTGGTGCCGCACCCCCCACAGGGTTAGTTGGTGACAATGACATTACTGCCAAACGTGAGAAGCTGGCAATCCTTGTTTCAACTGGCAAGGTCAAAGAAGCCATAGGCGTGCAGCTCACACACGATCATGTCAAGCGGTTGTCAGACAAGGACGTTGACAAGTACTGCAAACGGTACGAGGCCTACGTTGGCAACAAGACAACCGAATCCCTAGCTGATTCTGGCATCATGCTCATATCCAAAGGCGTTGGAATGGTGGCCCCAGTTGAGGATGTGGTGGAGTTGCAGAAAGAACTCAAGAACGACTACATCATCAACCAGGAGTTGTCAAATCTTGCTGGGGCTATTGCCGTGCGATGCGGACGATGGCTGGCGCTTGCCAATGCTGCTCTCATCAAAACAAAACACATCAAGTTTGAACGAGAGCCTGATCACAAGCCTGATTTGATAGAATTGGAACCCCAGCCCCAACCCACACATCCAACCAGAGACAGTGAAGGCTATCCACTTGAGGGCCTTGATGAAGTTGGGCTGGGACCTGGAGTGACCTCTCAGGAACCTTGAAGAAACCTGGCAGCAACCTTGCAGCAACCTGGCACATCTAAAAATAAAACTCACATATATACAGGATGACCACACCACTCGAGACGATCCCTGAAGAAACTCCAGCTCCAACTCCAACACCTGACCGTGTTACCTCTGAGGCCCCGAAAACAAAGCCTGCAACAGAACAGAACCCCGGCCGTGTTGCTTCTGGCAAAAGGCTAGCAGAACGAAACCGCATGGCCAGGGAAGCAAAGAAAAAGGCGCAAGCAGAAAAGCCTGCACCCTCAACAAGTGAAAACAATTCTCCAACAAGTGGCACAACAAGTGACACAACAAGTGGCAGCAACTCAATCGTTTATATTCTGGGGATTGGTGGGTTGATTGTCTCTGCTGCTGGTGTTTATTACCAGCGCGAAGCCATAATGCAAAGGCTTGGGAGAAAATCAAACACGCCAGCAAATGCACCACCAGCAAACACACCCGCTGCAACACCACCAGCAACACCCCCATCTCGAATTCCGGTAAGACAAGGAATAAAAAATATGGAATAAAAAAACATATATATACTGACACCATGAATCCTTTCCAAGCTTTGATGAATTCTGCTGCAATCGCAGGTGTGGTTCTTCTTTGGTTTGGACTTAATACAGTCGCCTTTGATACAGTTTACAGATTGGCCCTGAATAGGCACAACGCGCCCGAGCCAGAGGCCGAGCCTGAGCCCGAGTCTGAGTCAGAGGATGAGCCTGAGCCTGAGACACAATTCCATTTCGTCCGAGTTCGAACCTGAAGTCGAGGGAGAGGAAGTCGAGTCTGAGTCAGAAAATTAAAAAATCATATGTATACTGGGCATAAACCATGTCTGACAACAAGCTTGTGAAGTCTATCCTCGACGCCGCAACAATCACTGGCCTTGTCGCTGGTATTGGTTGGATTGGGAAAAAGACCATCAAAGAGAACTTAACTGCCGACCCCAGTGCAAGCTTGATGAATTATGTCAAGTTCACAGCCGTCATGGCTGGCACAATCGCACTGAAGAAATATCTCGAGGACCAGAAAATCCTCCCAGACAACTTGTAATCCATATGTATACACAATGGCCTCGATTGCAATAATGGCTTTTGGCGCTGTTCTCAATGCGGCCGCTTTCACGGGCGGCAATTATCTCGCAAAATATCTGTCTGGTGATAATGGCAAGGCAGCAATGGATGAGAAAATCCGACATGACCACGCCCTTGAACAATACCAAGCGGCTTACGCCAAATACCAGAAGGACCGCACCAATCTCCTCGACTGGATTGCAGCCAACGATCGGAAGGAACACCAAGCTAGCAAAAACTTCCAAACCACTGACCAAGACCTAGTCTTGTATAACCAGATGCATCAAACACAACCATATAAACAAATCAAAGACAACAAAGAGCCTGCCTTCTCGGACTTCTACAAACCCAGCACACAACAGAAGAATGGTGAACTTGCGTTCATTGGAGGCACCCTGCTTGCGGGTGGGTATGCGGCTTATCGCTTTCTTTAAAAATTAAAAAAAATCCCATATATATACTATGGCTGTCTCCTTTTCTAAAGAAGCGACATTTTTACCAGCATGCCCCTGGGAAGTATCTGAAACAATGCTCGCATCCATTCCGGAAGAGCATTATAAATTGGGTTACTTGTTCAGAACAGCCATAAAGACCCAAGACCCTGAGGAATTAACTCAAACGGTTCATGAACTTTGTGAACTAGGCAGAAAAATGAATCCCGGGCGTTCCTTTGACGAAAATGAAGAATACAGAGAGATTGAAAAGCTGCGCAATTTATTTGCACAGCTTATCCTTGAGTCGAACACACCTCCGGCTGCATAAGACATGGGCGTATTTCACCAATTCATAACTATATATACCCCCTATGGAGGCCAAACTCTCAAAGATCTGTTACAGCCCGAAAAGCTACTGGAAAGGTCTTGCTGCTGTCAAAAAGCTAGCTGCAGCGACCAAGGTCTCTGATGATGTCGCAAAGAAATGGCTTTTCAAACAAGCCCTTTGGCAAGTTTACCTCCCAGCGCCACGCCATATACCTCGACCCAAGTTTGATGTCTCATCACCCAATGCAGTGCATCAAGCAGATTTTCTCTTCCTGCCCCACGACAAACTTCCACACGGGAGAAAGATTTACAAATACGCATTAACCCTTGTGGATGTGGCTAGCCGTTACAAAGCAGCAGAGCCCCTGACTTCGAAAGAGTCTGAAGAAGTCTCAAGGGCATTTCAGAAGATTTACAGACGTGGGCCTTTGAAATGGCCTCAACTCTTGCAAGTTGACCCTGGGAAAGAGTTTATGGGGGTTGTGACTAAGATAATGGAAAACAACAAAACGACCACTCGTCGCGGACGGGTTGATATCCACAGAGACCAAGCAATTGTGGAGAGATTCAATCGCACCCTGGCTGAAAGGTTGTTTGGTTATCAGTATGCCGTTGAAATGAATATGCCCTCTGGCCGTTCGACTGCATGGGTCAAAAGACTGCCAGATGTTGTCTCGGCCTTGAACAATGAAGTAACAAGACTCACTGGCAAGAAGCCAAAGGATGCCATCAAAGAGAAAGCCGTTTCTGCCAAGCCTGCGACACCATATGCTAGGCCAGTTGGGGAGAAGGAGAAAAAGCTCCCACCACGGGTGAGTGTGAGATATCTGTACCAACCTGGTGAACTGAAGGGGGTGGGAGGCGTGCGACTGACCCGATCTGGTCTTTGAAGGTCTACCAAATACAAAGGATTGTCACCAAGCCGAATGAGCCAGTGGTTTATTACCTTTACGATGGGCCTAAGCGAGGCTTCGTTCGTGAGGAGCTGATGGTTGTGCCACCGGGCACTCAGTTGCCGCCGATGTCTTTGTGACCATATGCCAGCGTGTGGACGCCATCATCCTTGATCCAGCGCTTTGAGTCAAAGGGCGAGAGCGTTGTCTTGTTTAGATGCTCACCGAAGATTTGGTGGCCTTTGCTTCGGATCCTGTCCATCCCGTGCTTGAAGGTTCTCCTGTCGAAGAGGGCGTCCTTGTAATTCTGGTGGGTGATCTCTTTCTTTGTGACAACCTTGGTGGTGCCCTTTGCTTTCTTGATGTTTTTGTTGTCATCCAGAAGGATTGAGTACATCTTCGAGCGAAGACACACAGTCTCCGAGATCAGCTTACCTGCGCACTCGTCCTTCATCTTGCCGATGACCTTCTTGTTCTTCTGGCTGTGGAGTGGATGGTCCTTGGGATAATCACTTGTGTCGTAGAGTTCATCCAGAAGGTTCTCCATGTCTTTATAGACATCATCCGTCTTGATCTCGAGGAGCAGAGAGTCTGTGTCTGTGTAGAGTAGTTCTACGCACTGGCCATATTTCAGCTTGAGATGTTTGTAATAAAAGTCATACATCAGTGTTTTGGATAGATCAAGGATGCACATGCCTGTGTAAACTGGGCGGTTGAATTTGATTTTCTCCTTGTGCATCTGGAGACCCGCTAGTTTGGGTCCAAAGATTGTTGCTCTGGAAAACAGTGGGCTTGCGATGAGCTTTCTCAGCTTGTCCTGCTCGTGCGCCCGTACAAGCTTCATGTCGATTCGGTTTCTGAGATTCTCCATTGTCTTGCCGAAGACGGAGTTGTTCATGAGCTTGAAGAAGTTCTTCTCGAAGTCGGAAGTGGCCTTCTTCCTGAGCTCGGTGTTCAGGGAGATGTATGGCTCCATCCAAGCCCTCTGCTCGAACTTGAGCATTTTGTGGATTTTCGTCAACTTCATCCCAAGATCCAGGTACTGCTGAAGATTTCTGTAATGCAGCACGTACCGGGATTTGTTGTTAAGGGTAAGGAGCAGCTTCTGCGTCTTGTCTTTTGGCTGTCCCTCTGCCAAGGCCCTTTGGTATGGTGACATCCATTCCTTTGGAACTGACCGACTTTCTGGGGCAAGAGGATAAGCGTTGTGCTCATCATGCAGCTCCTCGGGGTACTCAAGATCAACCTCGAAAATGTAACCAATCTTTCTGTTTGGTCTCCATCTCCTGATCTGGTGTTGTGTTGGAAATACAGGGCACCATGCGAAGTTGCCAACTGGAAGAGACTGACTCATGGCCCATCCATAGAGATTGTTCGCGTCGAGATACATGATGTAACTTGACTCTTCGTCGGGGTTGTGGTCACGAAGATAGGGGTTGTTGGCCTTACAGTGCCGCCTGCTCTCCATGGATATGCCACCTCGCAAGCCGCTTTCAACAAAGAGATGCATGTTGATGTCTGTGAGCAGCTCCAGGTTGATTTTCGTATACCTGAGAAGGGCGTCCCAGGAGAGACCAGGGCTTGTATAATAATGTGCCGGGTCAAGCTTGTAATGTTGCAGACATGTTTTTCTGAAGTTCTCGAAAACATCAGCCAGAAGAAGCACATCTGTCTCAAGGTAGAGGTCGTGGTAATCCCCAAGAGTCTTGCATCCAAATACCTCCCACACTTTCTGCACGTGGGCGTATTCTTCGTCTGAGATGCCTTCCTTCTTGAGCACGCTGTAGAAGGCATCCTTCGGCGGGAGAGAGGCCTCATCGAATCGAGTCCAAGAGTCCATGTATTCGTAAGGGTAAATCCCTTTTTGCAGGAGAAAGCCGCGCCTGGATTGGTTCTTCTCGTGGTTTGCCGTGATTGTGAAGGACTCTGGATTGTTTGCATCAACCAGGGCACTGAGGCTTGACTGCATGAACTGCAAGCTGTCAATGAACCTCAGTTTACCAAGAGAGAAAGAGATGTATTTCTCCATGTTGTTTGGGATGCATTTCAAATCGGAATTCACATCCGCAATTCCACTCATGATGTGGTGTGCATCATAACCCTTCAAGTTGTGAAAGATTACCGGGATTATTTCCGTTTTCGGGTTGGTTCTGAAATGGTTGATGTTGCAAGAATGGTGAGCAGCACCCCGATATTTGCCTGTGATGTGACAATGATCTTTGACTGCGTCTCGAACAGAGTCTTGGATAAGGGACTCCTCACAGTAGAGACAATCGACTTGCTCTGGCAGGTTATCAGGAGGTGCCTTCCTTTGATTCCATGGCCCGACAAATGGAAACACATCCATCTCACCATCGTAATGGTGGATAAAGACTTTGAATGACTTTTTGTAGCAGTTGTTGGTGTGGCGGTGAACGAAGCCCTCATAATTACCGGTGTCTAAGTCATAGATCGCAATGGCATCCCTGAAGTTATCCTTGATGAGAGGCTTGTCACAGATGTGGCAATCTGTTGCACGGTTGAACTCTGCCCAGTCTGCTCTTGTCATGGAGAGTGGTGCCTTGTGTTTCAACTCGTCTCTGATCACTCCTTCCAACTGTTGAAGAGTGTCAAGAAAGACTGGCACGGCGTCCTCTCCTCTGTAAAGATAAGGGCCCTTTGTCTCTCCATCAGAGCGAACAGCTAACATGCAGAACCCGCAATGTTTATGTACGGATGTTTCAGTGGTGCTGCTCTGTTGGGTATCTGGTATACAGCCGTGGACTTTTTCGACAATGCTTTCGAAGTCAGCATATATAACCCAAGGCTTCTTCATCTGGTTTTGGAAGTTCTTGAAGTGGAGAAAGTTTTCACCTTCTTTTGGCATTTCAGCTCGTGCCGGCCTGCCTTTGACTCCTCTGCAATAGAATAGATGATCGGTGAGAACCCGTTCTGAAGAAAAGGCTTGGAGACACCTGTCACAGTGATGCATGCGGCGGCCAGCGTTGAACTCACTGTGAAGAAGCCTGCTCATGCTCTTGATGTAACAATAATGTGATGTATGTGTGTTTGTTAGCATCATCAGATTAATCCTTCGCAGATTGGGATCCTCTTGTTCACTGACTCTGATCACAACCACCTTATTGTTCTTGTATCCATAAATGTTGATTGGAAGGTTGTTTTGACGCTCAACCTTGGAAATCTGACTCAATGGTGTTGGAAAATCAACTCCAGTTAAGTCTAGGCCATCATCAATGGGATAACTGCCTGGCCTGTCTGAGTGAATATTTGCGGGGAACAATGCAGATCGCAGTGCCCAGCGCAGACACTGGTTATCTCTGTTCTTCACATTGATGATAGCCTGCTTTGACCTGAGTTTTGATGGTGTTGGGATAAATGTGCCACCTCGTAGAGGCTGGTATGTCCCGAACTCAAGGTAAACAGTTTTGATGTTCTCAATCACCCAACCAGAACCCAACTGCTGCCATCTGGCAATCTCTTCCTCAAAGTCATTGACAATGCCTTCCAGAGTGCCCTCCTCTCGAAGCTGATAGAGTTGTGTAACAATCAGTGGATTGGCGTTCCAAAAGAAGTGATTAATTTTTCGATTGTCCTCGCCTTCCATTGAAAAGTGAACATCGAATGACAAAGTGACCTTCACCCCGCCAAGCTCTGTGACTTCGCGTGCAATTTTCTGGAGAAAAGCCGCCCGATTAGTTATGAAGAATGAATTGAGGTCCTTGATGGGGTAATCACCAGGGACGTTCATCTTATAACCATGCAACCAATCACCAAAGTAATCTTGGTTCCTTGGGTTGAAGTCAAGACGTTGAGCCGCCATGTTATATACAGGGGTTTTATTTTCTTCAATTGGTGGTCTCGTGTCGGGACCCTGTGCCATTGCCATGTGGGTTGGTATGACAGGGGTGGGGTTTCTTCAATTGGCTATACCTCCCTGGGGCGGTGGTCTCGTACCGGACCAGCATTCACAGTGAGTAGTTAGGGACGTTGGTGCATTCGGGACCACCCCCAAAGACCCCTATGGAGCCTTAATTTAATGATTGCCACCGCCACCCACAGGGCCGACTGGCAGGAGGACCTGTGGGTGGCGGTGGCAATCATTAAATTAAGGCTCCATAGGGGTCCTTGGGGGTGGTCCCGAATCAGCAACGTCCCTAACTACTAAACTTAACTTAGGTGAAAGGTCGGAATTAAGATTGACGACCGAGCTATTTTTCAATTTTAGCAATTCTCAAAAACAGTAAGCTTAAGCTTGTTACCCGACCGTCTGCACAGTACATTTAGACCGTACAAAAGTTCACAAAAACAACTTTTTCTCCGTCTAGAATTATTATTATACTATTACGACTATTTTCCGAATAAAATACACTTGTTGCTTGTCACAAAATGCCCGAGAAACTGATTTGGAAACCAAAATTGCAAAAATACACAAACATATTTGCATAAGGCGACGCCAGTATAAAATCTAAGTCTTGTTTTGTTTACATAAAATCGCTTTTCAATCTATGTAATGAATGAAAAAACACATAAAAATGGACAACACAATCTTCTTTCGAAAATTTTTATTAAAATCTCCATTAGTTTATGTTTAAAAGCAAAACGCAAAACGCGCATCGAGGCCGAGCCGTGTCTTCGATGAAATTCAAGAAATTAATACAACTGAATTTAAGCTACACGTTTAAAAACAATTCTCCAAAACTAACGTGAACACAAACAAAACGTCAATCACAGATTGATATCAAGATAAATTCCCATCGAAAAATGTAATTTGTTTTACCTTTAAGTCCCTCCGGCGACTACTGTGCTTGGAAATTCTTTAAATTTCCGCTTTGGTGCTGAAATCCGTAAAACGAACCCATCTCTCGCATTGCTAAAAACGTATATAGTTCCTCGAAGCAAGATTTTATCTCTGAAAGCTCTTCTTTTTCCACTAAAGCGGCTTCTGAGTATCCCTTAATTAGTATCCCTGTCTTGAGCAGCAAACCACAAAAAAAATGCAGGAAAATAACGGCTTTAATTTAAACCGTTTTCTCCGCTCAGTAAACACAGCAAAACATCAAAGTGTTTTCCCAGCTGACGTGACATTCGGCCGTGTAACCGCGCGAAAAAAAAGCCTCGCTTTGGTTTCAACATGACGTCGTACGCGCATGTTTTGCGACGTCATACGCGCCCGCGGGCTAGTCCTGCGCGACGGAGTTACCTGCGCGACGGCGGCGGAGGGCGGCGGGCACACGCGCGCCCGCGAAACATTCCGCTAGCCATGGCCATGAAAAATGACGGACTAGGTTCTATGAGTATGGGGTTGCGCGGCCGGGCCTTCGGCCCGGCGAGTGCTCCGCTATCAATTCCTTATCAAATTTTCTCATTTGATCAATTTTTTTGAGTTATTAAAACAGCTAAATGCTCAGCGAAGGGCACATAGCCAGATTTATCCATTCGGTGGTTACGTTCTTCCTGCCCCGCAAACCGAGCTCAACATTTCAGCAATTCAACTTAAACTCTATTCAGTAAAAGGCATAAATGAAATTTCATGAACTGTAATCCACTTCAATCCTTGCAATCCTGCACTTTATCTCCAAACTACTGCTTCTGTTTTGCTCTATAGAATCTTTTTATCCAATAAAGTTACAAATTTGGTGGCTTTTTGCGATATATTGTGGAAATAAGCTTAGCGAAGGTTTGTTATTTCGGATGGACAGTGCCCCTACAAAGAAGAAAATAATTGCAAAAACTCGCCGGCAACAATGAGCAAAAATGCCGAGTCGTATTCATACTACAAAACTTTCTTCTGAAGAAATTGTTCATTATAAATAGATTGATACTTTATTGGGAACAAAGTTCAATAAAGTTAAATAAATTACTATAAAGCTGTACATGTCAGGAGTTACCAACCAATCGTTTCGGTGGAAAAACGGTTATGAAGCGGGTCTAAGTCGCCTTAAAGATTCGTCGTAATTTCTGCCACTGAAATATTCAGCTAAAATAACCGAAAAGCTCAAACTGGATTAGTTTTCACATAGTTTCCTTTAAAGGTGGTAAAATGATATGGAAAAACAGTACGACGCCATTCCAAGCGTTTTATTTGTTGATATAAATTGACAAACTCAACATTATTCTGATCGTAATACTTGGAAACCTGGCTGGACTCTTCCTTCTCAAAAGAAAAAATTGGTACCGAAAACTGTCGATTAGATTAACGGCAAAATCGTTCCAGAAATGGCGGTGGTATAGCATTGGTACAACATTTTTATTTCCCGAGATCTAGCCTATTAATAGTGTTTTCCGTTGCGCGTGATTTCATATTTCGGTTGATCCCTCACGGAAGAAAAATGCCCCCTCAAATCACTTATCGGAAATAAGAACCGATAATTGAAATTAATTTAGCGGATTAGCAGCGATAAATAGAATATTCCTTCTAAAAATGTCGCCTCAGTCTTACGTAACATCGGATAATTTACTGCCTTTTGTTCTAGGAGGGGTAAAGGGGTCGTTTTGGGTAGACTGGGTACGAAATAATAAAGATCAGCTGGGAGTTTCGGAAAGGAGTTAGCAGATAGTAAATTCGAGGGATTTCTTTTCATAAAATTTTCTGCCACTGAAATATTCAGCTGAAAGAACCGAAAAGCGCAAACTGGATTAGTTTTCACATAGTTTCCTTTAAAGGTGCTAAAATGATCTGGAAAAACAGTACGACGCCATTCCAAGCGTTTTGTTTGTTTATATAAATTGACAAACTCAACGTTATTCTGATCGTAATACTTGGAAACCTGGCTGGACTCTTCCATCTCAGAAAAAAATGGCATCGAACGCCCCCTCCCCACCTCCCCGTTTACGCCTGCCACGCAGGCTAAAAACTGTTGATTAGATTAATAATGGTAATAGGACTGAGTGGAGTCCAATTCTGTCTGTAATCATACTCGTGATTAAACAAATCGGACGACCGCAAAGCGGGAGTCCGATTTGTTTAATCACGAGTATGATTACAAACAGAATTGGACAACACGAAGTCCTGTTACCAATTAATCATAACTATAACAAACTTTGAGGATAAAACGTTGAATGGTTACATGTTTTGGTGATTGGTCATCGAGAGGTGATCACTAATGGAGGTTTACAAGCTGATTAAACTAGCAGGACAATTGTTCTGCGGTCGTCTTCGGACTCTTTACCAAAGTTGAAGCTTGACACCTTTGATGGCGATCCGATTCATTGGAGTGATTGGATTTCAATGTTCCGGTCAATCATCGATGATGCAGACATCTCTTGCAATGCTAAGATGCAATACCTGCAGAATGCGGTCACTGGTAGAGCAAAGGATGCAATAGTAGGCTATGGGTACAGCGGAGAACTGTATGCAGAATCCATTCAGAAATTAGAATCAAGATTTGGAAAGTCTCGCATTGTGGTGAAAGCTCATTTGAACCGCCTACAGAAATGGAGCAAGCTGGGCGACGAGCGTTTACACGAAGTTCGGCGCTTCTCGGATGTTGTATCAACTGCTGTTAAAACCTTCGAGCGTCTTGGTTATGTTGAAGATTTGCATGCTGCAAACAATCTGAATATGGTTGTTGACAAGTTGCCTCCTTCTCTCTGTGTCAAGTGGAAAGAGTATAAAAGGGACAAAGGGTTAACTAAGGCTAACCTTTTAGACTTTGAAAAGTGGATTGAAGTCCAGGCTGATGTTCATGAGGATTTTGGTGCCCGAGCAAACAACCCCCCCCCCCCCCCCCCCCCTTCAAATTTAGAAGAAGGAATGCAAATAGTCCATTAGTCTACAGTGCCTTTGCACCACCTGATGAGATTCAATACCCCCCTGGAGAATATCTACGCCCTAAAGCAAGTGGTCGATTACCTTCAGTGCCATGTGCCATGGGAGACACAAAGTACCACAAGCTACAAATTTGCCCCAAGTTCATAGTACTGTCTGTCCAAGAGAGATTAGAAAAGGTCAAGGAGTATGGATTATACTTTCGTTGTTTTGGACGACATTGGTCCAACAGGTGTGGATCCACTAAACAGTGTGGCGTCAGTGGCTGTACTAGACTGCACAATGAACTGTTGCACAGACTCACCACCGACAATGGCAGTTCCACTTCCCCTCCACACCCTGAAGTACCACCTGCACAGCACAGTCCTCCAGAGCCTCAAGTGGAAAGCAAGCTAGCAACAAGTCCCGAGTCTTACTGGAAGTGATCCCAGTAACACTGTATGGTCCCGGTGGACAGCTCAACACCCACGCTCTCCTAGATCCTGGAAGTTCTTGTTCCCTGGTTACGGAAGACATTGCGGATCAACTCAGTTTGGACGGTCCGTCTGAATCCCTCAATCTGTTTGGTATTCAAGTAACTTCACATCTCAAAACAAAAAGAGTTTCATTTGACATAAGTCCTGTTAAGGTACATGCGATTCGATATCCTGTTCAGAATGCATTGGTTGTTGAAAAACTGAACTTACCCCCCGTGACAGTAAACATGGAAAGTGTCAAGTCTCAGTGGAGTCATCTGGTTGACCTCGAACTAAAAGATATGGATGGAGCAGAGGTAAAGGTTGTGCTTGGTAGCGATGCCACTGAAATCATTATTCCACGGGAGGTACGTGAAGGACCTAAAGGTTCACCCTTTGGCGTTAAAACTAAACTTGGTTGGGCGGTCACTGGAAACCTACCAGGATATGTTCGCAATTCAGAGTCTGTTTACTTCGTCCATGTTGCTTCGCCTGAAGAGGAACTGAACGAACTTGTGAAAACTTGGTGGAAAACCGAATCGTTTGGATGCAAGTATGACAGCAAGGAACGACGCTCTAGAGAGGATGAAATGATTTTCGAGTCTCTGAGTACCCGCAAAGTTGATGGAAGGTACGAAGTTGGCCTTATTTGGAAATTTGGAAGGATTCACCTACTTCTTTGCCGAACAACAGAGTCGTCGCGGAAAGGCGCTTAGAATTGTTGGAGAAACGCCTTGAAAGGGACTCACAGCTGGAGGTCAAGTACACAGAAACCATAGAAAGCGACCTGCACAAAGGATACATCAAGAAGTTGGGGAATCAAGAATTGGCAGTCCCTGTCGCACATGAATGGTACCTACCGCACCACCCTGTGTTACATCCTCATAAACCCGGAAAGGTTCGGCGAGTTGGTGATGCAGCAGCCCGATATCAAGGAACTTCCTTAAATGACTACTTATTATCTGGACCAGACCTTTTGAACTCATTGGTTGGTATACTAATGCGTTTTCGTCAACAGTTAATAGCGGAGTCTGCTGATATCGAAGCTATGTTCAAACAAGTCTCAGTCCCGGAAGAAGACCAATCAGTCTTGCGTTTCCTGTGGAGAAAGAAGCCGTCCGATGAAGTGGAGGTCTATCAGTACGTTAGACACATCTTTGGTGCCAAGTGTTCCCCTACATGCTCCAATTACGCCCTTCGAAGGACAGCCCAAGACAATAAAGACTTATTTCCCTTGGAAGCTGAAGCTGTTGAAAGGAACTTTTACATGAATGATCTGTTCAAGTCTACAACCTCCTTGTTGGAAGCGTGTAATCTGCAAGCTGGGCTGGTGAAGTTGCTCTCATTGGGCGGATTCAACCTGACCAAGTGGATTTCGAATGACAATAATTTTCTCAATGCAGTTCCTGAAAAAAGAAAGAGCACAGTCCGTGCGAAATATTGGGGATGGAGACACCTTGCCTACTGAGAGAGCCCTGGGAGTCACCTGGGACGTCCAGAATGACACTTTCATCTTCAAGATCAAGCTGAAGGCGCTGGCAGACACCCGGCGGAAAGTTGTCAGTCTTAATGCGTCTATTTTTGACCCCATTGGTTTCGTAGCTCCATATGCTGTCAGGGCGAAAATATTTCTTCAATCTCTGTGGAAACTTCGCCAAGGCTGGGATGAGAGAATGCCTGAAGAATTTATACAAGAATGGGCTGACTGGCAGAAGGAGCTAGAAACGTTGGCCGAATTCTCCGTGCCGAGGTTCTATCGCCGCTGCATACTTTCGGTTTGAGTATCCTGGTGGTCAGAGACAGTGCGCATTTATAGCGGCTAAGACTCGCGTCGCACCTGTTAAACCATTGAGCATTCCAAAACTGGAACTTTAGGCAGCAGTCCTTGGTGTACGATTGGCCAGCATGATCCAGAAGGAACACGATTATGAGATCTCTACCGTCTGCTTTTGGAATGATAGCAGTGCTGTCATTGTGCAAATTCGTGGACCATCGAAGCGTCATCCTGCTATCATTGCTAACAGACTTTCTGAAATCCTTGACACTTCAGAACCAGACCAATGGCGCCACTGCCCTGGCAAACTTAACCCAGCAGATGATGGCAGTCGTGGCCTGAGAGCGGATGCAATCACTTCTGGCAGCCGCTGGTTAAATGGGCCGGCGTTCCTTTTACTGCCAGAAGACCAATGGCCAGAGGATATTCCAAAGACGAAGCCTACCCCTGATCTTATTGCTGACGTGCCTGCGGAAGTTGTCCAGTTAGCTGAAGTTATTTCGAAACTAAGCCCTCAGTTTATGGACTTGTCCAGATACTCTTTATTCGGTAAAGTTTGCCGAATTACCGCTTATGTCCGAAGATTCATTTGGAATTGCAGAAGCAAACCGAAGGGCCAAGCAAGAACCAGTCCACTGGAAGTTCAAGAAATCAAGGAAGCGAAGCTGATGTGGATCAAGTCTGCCCAAAGGGAGGCATTTTCACTTGAAATCTCCAACATTGAAGCTGTGAGACCTATTGGAGCCAAAAGTCGCTTGATAACGTTAACTCCTTTCTTGGATGAAAGTCACATTCTCCAGGTTGGCGGGAGAATTGGTGGTGCAGCCGTTCCCTACGATGTCAAACACCCAGTTATCATTCCTCCATCAGCTAAGTCGTCTTATAATCCTGGATTACCATAATAATAATAATAACATAATATTTATACAGGATAACCCCGTCAGTGTAAAAAACACTGGTATCAAAGGGGGTCCTGTTAATTACCAAAATACAATAATGCTAGAATAACTATAGAAGCTTAACTATGAAGGCACAGGACATGTTCGGAACAAACTGAGGTTGATGTACTGGATCCCTCACTCCAGATCCACTGTGAGAAGAGTTCTCCGTGATTGTTCACTGTGCAAGCGAAAACGAATCAAGCCGCAAACCCTTTGATGGCAAGCCTTCCAAAGGATCGTTTGCAAGTAGCTCCACCATTCACAAAGGTTTGGGTCGACTACTTTGGTCCCATCATGGTCAAGCATTCTCGCAAGCAAGAGAAGCGTTATGGGTGTCTTTTTACCTGCATGGTCACTAGAACGGTACACCTTGAGGTGGCAAAGTCATTGGAGACCGGCTCGTTCATTAATGCTCTAAGAAGATTTTTGGCAAGGCGTGGCCCACCATCGGACATATACTCCGACAACGGTACCAATTTCGTGGGAGCTGACCGCGAGATCAAGCAAAGTTTGCAGGAATGGAACCAGTCGCAAATTACTGACTTCCTGACTTAGAAGTAGGTTCAGTGGCACTTCAACCTTCCAGGTTCACCTCACTTTGGTGGCATATGGGAGCGATTAGTTCAGTCATGCAAGAAAGCTCTCAAAGTTGTACTCCATGCTCAAGTGGTCACAGATGAAGTCATGGAAACAGCATTTGCAGAAACAGAGGCTCTTGTTAATAGCAGACCCCTTACTGAAGTCAGTTCTAGTAGCAGTGATTTGGAAGCCATCACACCGAACCACTTCCTTATTTCCCGTGCGAATCCTCTGTTACTCCGTGGTGTTTTTGCTGACAAGGAAGTTTCCAGCAAGAAACGGTGGAGGCAGACACAAGCCCTTATTAATCAAGTTTGGGCCAGGTGGTTACGAGAATACCTACCTATCCTGATTGCTCGAAAGAAGTGGAATCGGAGCACGCGCAATGTCCAGGTTGGAGATTTAGTTCTCGTCGTCGATGAGAAAACTCAAAGGGGAGATTGGCCCCTTGCTCGCGTCATGAAGACCTTTCCTGGGAAAGATGACACCGTTTCGCGTTTGTGAAGTAAAAACGAAAGCTGGACTATACAAGAAACCAGTCGCGAAGTTGGCGCTGTTGGAGGAGTGTTCTACGTAATAAGTTTGCCGAACACTGGCGGGAGGATGTCGCGACTGACATTGACATTTAATTTTGACATTTCACTTTTGTACGCATTGCATGCCTATTGTTAGGTCACGTGATTAGCTGTTTATAAGCGACCTCGTGGTCGTTGCCATGTTGTAAGACGTTGTGATTAAATGGTTGGTTTTCACGAAATGACAGTCCTCGTTTTGGTTGTGTTGGGCGTTTTAGGCGACAGTGTCCATAATAGCGAAATTCCGCAATAGCGGGAGTTTGTTTCAGTCAGATATCTGAAACTTTTGCTGGGGATTTAGCTGCTGTCCGTACTAGCGGGGTGTCCGTAATAGCGAAGTGTCCGCAAGGCGGGAGTTAATTGTATGTAGACAGACGAACCCAAAGAGGGTCTTAAAAGAAATACAGTAAAGAAAAAAAAATAAAATTATATACAAAATACTACTTTATGATATACCACGGTGAGTACAAAACAGAAGCAAAAGAAGAACGGTTTTGCGCCCTCTGAATTACGTCACGCAATCTTTGCCGGGCGAAATCAAAAACCTCCAATTCGAGAGCTAAACATAGTTTTATACCTTCCTTTACATAAGATTCCTCGGTGGAATAAAGCTTCTGTAAAGGCAACAGCTATTTCATTTAAAATGGTAATATAATATATCACATGTTCAGTATACAACACCGATATGTCAATATCGATGAAATAAACTTCACTCTCAAAATGATTTGGTGTGGCAACTCCTTAACAAACAAAGAACAAAACATGTATTAGCATAGTTAAACTAGACTTGCCACGCGAGTGTTGTCGGCATAAAAACAAACACGCGTCATTTGTAATTACAGCCGTGAATATGGTATGGTTTATGTTTGTCTGGTCAGCGGATACCATCCTGACAACATACATGTTACATGGCGAGCTGTCATGGTCAAAGCGTGAAGGAAGTCAGTGTTTTGATTCAAGTATTTATCCATACTCAAACAGATTGACGCTTCCAGGTTTCCTCAATGCACTCTCAGTGATACGCAGGGATCAAATTTAAATGAATGACGAGCGACTGGGTGTGGAAAAGGCCGCAAGTACAAATGAAAGCATACACCATGGTGGCAGTCACTGATTTCAGTTCAAGGCAGTAAGCTCTGAATTAACAATATACGCATGCTTATTCTCTCGTCATCGAACGAAGCAGTATTTGCAGGATTTTGTGTGCATCGAGGACAGTTAATGGGCAGTTTGAAGACTATCAACAATTTCAATACTGCTGTATACTGATGTATACGAGTATAATTTTGTATTCTGCTGTAGATTAAAACTATTTTTGTGTTTCTCTGATGGGAAACAACATTGTTCGGGTCTCAACATTGCACTGTATTTGCACGCAAAAGTTGAGGCTCCTAATTTGCATAATTCGTAAATACCGTTATTTCAAAGCGTCCTCGTGGTCTTAAAACCAACTGGCCACGCAATTGTTTTTCTTGATATTTTAGATTAAGTCTTTATTGTTCTATGGCTGCAAGGAAATTGCTGTACGACGATCCACTTTTGGTTTAGATGAATTTTTGTAAACCCATTTTTCCTGTTTTATTGCAAGCTGTGAAAGAGGGTTGATAGAAGTTTAATGTTTAACTACTTGAAACAACGATATGGAAACGTTTATAATGTTGTAATAATAACTAGACTTGTACCTGTCAAACAACAGTAGAATTTAGCTCTGCATCAAATTTTAAGTGTAATTTTTGCATTTTTCATACTAAAAAATTAAGTAATTCACATGCAAGAATTGAAGAAAATCTATTTCATGACCAATTTTGATTATGAGGATCTTAGGGAGACAGCCACTTAAGGTGATTCCATTGAAAAAGAAGGAATTTTTACGATTTTCTAAAACTTGGTTCAGATGGTAATTATGTTATGAGCATCACAAAAATGAAATACAAAATAGGGGTCACCGTGCTCGTTTTTGCACAACGTGGATGGCCATTATAGTAACTATACGACCCGCGAGGTTTCATTACTGAACCCTAGTAATCAGAAAGGGGACTATAATTTTTAAAAAAAAAATCATTGCTTGGATTAAAATAATAGAGCAGTTCAACAAAATTGACTTTGATCTTACATTATAAACTATTTTAGTTGACCAGGAATTAAGACTATGAAAGAAATTAAAGAATTCGCGGCGTGCGCGCATACCCAACACTACCTGAAGACGTGTTCTTTACAGCATTCAAATACAAATATTTCAAAGCAGAATTTTTAACTTTTCTTTAAATCGCGATATATTGTAGTCAACCGTGTGTCATTTAAATTTCTGCATTAAAAATTGGGGGTCACCGTGCTCGTTGTCAAGCTATTGTTCCCGACCAGCGCGAAATCCTCTTTGTAATTGAATCCTTAAAGGAAACCCTCTTGCTTCGGAGTGCGCGCGCGCTCGTGCACGCGCAAATGACGCAATTTATTATGCGCAGTAGTGATGCGCAATGCAAAACTAGGGAATCACCTTAAAAATGTATTGAAAATAAAATTCTAAGTGTCGACATTACGTTATATAATTCTCAATAAGTGTCCGAGGTGGTTTTAGTGGATGGAATCTAATGCTGACCGATTTTGACGCTTTGGGGTCAAAACTGCCCCAAATTAAAACTAAGAACATTTCAGGTCGCACACAAAATACTTGTGGAATACTAACAGGAAGATGTCGAGTGGATTTTCGAAGAGAGACTATAAAATAATCAGAGTTTTTCAAGGCAAACGATAAAAACTTGAAAAAAAAAACTGAATTGCCCATTTTTTCAAGATGCAATCCATTTCCATCCTGGCCACCTGCAGTCCAAGACACTTAGTTTTACTCTTATAGAGCACTTCTAGAATAATGATAAACACAACCAGACCCGGCATTATTTGTGGATTCGCAATGATATAAAGATGTCTTTTGGCTTTTTAAAGTAACACAAAATATGGCGACAAAGCCTCTATAAGTACCTTAATGACCTGGATAAAAAATCTTTTACGTCCGATTTTGACGGGAACATAGCCTTCACTCTCACTAAACATACTGGCCATGAGTACGAGGACTAAAAACAAAACTTGAAGCTTGGCATTCATTCTGAAGCGAGTCTTAAGTTTCACGAACTGCTGCACTTGCTTGGCTGTTTGTAGTTATGACGAAAAGGTAGATTTAGCGATCATGAGCACTGTTTTTTATGGTACGTGAATGAAACGGGATACTTTTTTGTCATGAGCACAGCTGAGCAAAACAATGCCTTCACCGGTCAGCTGGATTTCCATAGATTAACGCGTAAATTTTACGCGCATTTAATGTGTGTAAGCGTAAATAAAATTAGTAACGATGTATGAATAGCTTGTGCAAAAGTGGACTTCGGTTCAACTTTTTAGGTTTTGGAGGTTTACGCAAGCTGTTCATACATCGTCTCTAATTTTATTTACGCACGTAAAAGTTACGCGATAGAGGAAATCCAGCTTTAGACACGAACTGCTTATATAACACCGAGAGAAATATAACTATAGTGGATCGTTGAAGATAGAATAAACCATAATCATGATTTTAGTAAGTTTTGAACAACACGAGGCTATAAACTTGAAAAACTTGGCCCAATCCGTTCGATCCATTTTTATCCTGGCCATCTGCATCCCAAAACACTTCTCTTAGAGAACTAGCAGAATAGTTTTGAACTTTAATGGACGATTATTTTTTAGATGCCACGGATATAAATATGTCTTTGGGGTTCTCAATGTAACACTGAAAATGGTGACATAGCCCTTTAACAAATTCTATTTTATTATTTACTGTATTCGGGCCGAAGGCCCTGCTGCGAAGCCCTATACTCATAGAACCTAGCCCATCATTTTTCATGGTCATGGCTAGCGGAATGTTTCGCGGGCGCGTGTCTGCAACATGTGTGTCGCGCACGGCTACCTCGCATGCGCGTATAACGCCACACGCGCGGCTACACAGCCGTCAGCTCGGTAAACACTTTTTAAAGTTTTAAAAAAGTTGGATCTTTCGCAGTGTTAGGCGGAGCAGTAAAGTCGTTATTTCCCTGCATTTTTTCGCGGTTTGCTACTCAAGACAGGGATACTAATTAAGGAATACTCAGAAGCCGCTTTAGTGGAAAAAGAAGAGCTTTCAGGGATAAAATCTTGCTTCGAGCAAATTCATATTATCAATGCAGGAGCAATGCGGGGAGATGCCTTGTTTTTATTACGGATTTCAGGACCGAAGAAGCGGAGTTTTAACGAATTTCCAAGCAGTCCAGTGCTTTAAAGGTAAAATAAATCACATTTTTCGATGGGAATTTATGTTGATATCAATTTTTGATTGACTTTTCTTTTGTGTTCTCTTAAGTTTTGGAGACATGTTTATGAAACGCTCAAATTAAGTCGTGTTGTTATCTTCAATTTCAACGAGGACAGCTCTGCCTTGATGCGCTATGAATGGTACGTGTTCTGCTTTTAACATAAATTAATGGAGATTTGAATAAAATTTTTCCAAAGAAGATTGTATTGTCCGGTTTTATGTCTTTGTTCATTCATTACATTTATGTAAACAAAACAAGACTTAGATTTTCTGTCTTCACTCGCGTCGCCTTATGCAAATATGTTTGCGTATTTTTGCAATTTTGATTGCCAAATCAGTTTCTCGGGCAATTTTTGACAAACAAAAACTGTATTTTATTCGGAAAGTAGTCGTACTAGTTATTCTAGACAGAGAAAAGTTGTTTTTGTGGACTTTTGTACAGTCTAAATGTACTGTGCAGACGGTCGGAATAGCTAAAATTGAAAATAGCCCTTTCGTCAATATTAGTTCTTGTGCTTCCAACCTTTCACCTTAGTTAAGTTTCACCTTAGTTAAGCTTGTTAAAAGTGCGACGCTATTAGGCTTGGCCTATCTATATATATTACTCAGTACACATTACTCGTTATTTACTTACTCTACTATACACTATTGCTCGCATGTGGAGCATATCCAGTCAAATAATTATTGATTGTTTCTCCATCTAACAATATTAGCTAATAATTATAAAAATATGTATATGGCAAGGCATTTAGTATTTAATGTTTTTTCAAAGTTCGCTCAATTGTCGTCAAAAGTGTTGCAAAGGTTATTGTTATTTTACAACATCTCTCACCCTCCCCTCTTCCCTTTAGTCCATCTGCTAGTGACCAAAACAAAAATGCTAAATTGTTCACTTTGGTGACAAAAGCATGGATATTTGCTAGATTTATATATCAATTTTCCAACGACCAACATTATTTGATATGGAGCCAACACAAATTTAACATTAGCGCCTATTTTGTTCTTTTTGTCCCAGTCGCACCAGATATGTCAGTTAAACAGACGATCGAAAGCTCTGTGTTAACAAGTGGACTCCAACCTATAGTTAATTCTAATGTTAGTTTTGTCAACTTATTATATGAGAGTCTGTATGAGGCACTCAGAGAAAAAAATTGTGAGTAAAAAGAAATTGGCGGTTACTTCCGATTTCCTGCTAAGTGAACGCGCGAAAAGGGTGGAGCTTACAAATGTAACAACCTCTAATTTCATTGGTCCTGGGTATCACGCAGCTCTATTGTTTTCGGGGCTACGATCTATTGTTGTGTTGTTTGTTCTATTGTTTTCTCAGCAAATCAGAGACGACCTTGTAAGAGCTGCGTACTGCCCCACCACTGCAGAGCCACCAACTCCGGGGGCCGAGGTATACTAAAACTAAAACAAAACAAAATAAATTGGGACGAGGCTGATCCATAACTGATTCAAATCCCTAACGGTCAGCCTATGTATACTCTGTACTTGCAACGTTTTCTGCACGACTCAACCCTCTGCTCCGTGACGGCAAAATCTTCATTTCTGTCAGTTTCACGTGCCAGAAATTGCATATTGTAAAACCGACCCAACTGAACCATAAACATCAACTGACTTTCGGATTCTCATATAGACTTTTTTTTTAGATTGCAATTAGCGACAAACGTAGCAGGGACACACAAGCTTGACATTTTCAAAAGACTTGCCCTTTGCTTTTACTGATACCAGAAATTATCACTCCTCATTCCACTACAGTGTTTTTTTCTCATCAGGAAACCGTTTTCACACAGAAAATCAACAGTATAAGGGGTGGATAGGGGGTCTTACATGAGAATTTTTTCTCTTAACCTGGGAAATGTGTGGTGAGTTAATCAATAGGGTGCAATTTTTTTTTGCTTTTCATATTACAGTTGGAGAAAATATTTACCAAATAAAAGAAATGGATATTAATGTAAAGTGAAACGTGAGCAGTCAAAAGGCTTAATTTGAGGTTCTTTTATTGAATTACATTTTAACAACATACTCTGGATATAACGAAATTACAATTTATTATTTTACTGGCCGATATTTGTCTTCAACAATTACAATTAATTTATAACAGACAATTTATTTAGGCTCAAATGAATATGTTTAAAAAAGTTTTAAAAGCGCTTTTGAAACTAAATGTTCAGACGTTTCGGGACTTCTGTCCCTTCCTCAGGAAGGAAGGAACAGGAAGGGACAGAAGGAAGTTTCTGAGGAAGGGACAGAAGTCCCGAAACGTCTGAACATTTAGTTTCAAAAGCGCTTTTAAAACTTTTTTAAACATATTCATTTGATACAATTGGCGCTACACAGTTCATATCTATTATGAATTTATTTAGGCTGTTATTTTTTATTCTCGTAGCTGTTGCGTGCCTTGACCTGACTTGACTTGTATTGTATCTCAGTTCAGCAGATTCTTTTTGCCACCTCGCAGAAATCATCCCGTTTGAGACGCTGTTCGGTTGAGCCCTGCAACAATGTAAACAAACCATCAATGAGAAAAACAGGTTAAACAAAACGCGAAGAACGTACTAAGAAGTCACAACATAGCGAGGTTCAGATTTTGTTAAGAACGTATCTATTTTGTCCTCTTTTTCTTGACATTCTTATAATAACTTCCAACATGATAAAATAATTTCTAATTAATATAAAGATAATATGTGATAGACTAACTGATTCACAGACCAACTGAACCCAAAATGCTAGAATTTTTGTAGCGATAGAAAATTGGTACTGAACATTTGTTAAGAATGTTTTCAGGCTTAAATCGCAAGAAGAACGTTCAACCTCGATTCAAAAATTAGACGTTGTTATAAAAGAGAGATCAGAGTCACTTAGTGTCATTTGTAATTGTCGGTTCTGCATGACAAAGAGTACGGTAATATACTCCCTAAAGACAATTTACATGCAAAGCAGTTGTGAGTGTTCAATATGCAAATTATGCAAATACAGAGAGTATGTTGTCGCTCCGAGCAATAGGTGGTTTGCAATCAATCTCTAGAGACATAGATAACAACAGTGAAACGAACAAATGCTGGTGGACGAACAAAAGGAGCTAATGAGAGAGCTATTGTTTATGTCCACCAGCATGGCGGCGATGACGTAACATGAAAACCACCTATACTTCAGATCCTGCTGGGAGCGCCGGTCGATGTGCTGTCGCACACAAATTGTTGAAGTACGGCTATAAATGGCTGCTGTAGGGATAGCTGGCAATGTCATGTTTAATGCCGTTGGCATCACTAACAATTTATATGCGTTGTTTCGACTTTGGGACGCTCGAACTTGGCCAAGAACCTACGGCAAAATTGCTTCACATTTAACATCGCGAATATCATAACACATGCAGTCGCCGAGGTTTCCAACCAACCCATTTGGTTTTTCATCTCGACAGGTTTTTCGTTTCTGTCCATCTATTCCCTCGCAGCACTGGTATTGTCCGTAGCCCTGGGAAAGCGTTTCAAGCATCGCTTAAACTCCATTCTGTTTATTGCTATTTTATCTTTAATTTTCTCCGCGCTGTTCCATCTCTTCGGGCGCCGAGATTTGCTGTGCAAGAACGAAAACTGTTTTAGTCCTTCGCTCGCCAACACAGAATCGGACCTGAATAGAATTATCAAGAGCTCCATAGCGTTCTTCTTTGTACCAACCGGGTTTATCATCTTTGGCTCAATTTATTTTGGTTTACAAAAGTACAACAGTTCTATAGCTTCAAAACCGGAGCAAAGCCTTTTACAAGCTAGTCTCCTACGCAGCCGTTATTAGGGCTCGTCACGCAACGCTCCTTCCCAACGGAGGAGCGTTGCGTGACGAGCCCTAATGACGGCTGCGTAGCAGACTATTTACAAGCTTGTTCTCGAGTTTTTTGCGCGTGCCCCGTTGCCATTTTTATATTGTACGGGCTGTTTATTATGGAAGCTCTGCTTCGAAACCACCACGACGAAGGCAAAGAAATCTCGCCGAACCATTACTTTTGTCGACTACTTTGTCTTGATGATCAATTATTCCTTCTGTTGTCAATATTTCCCGTCTACGCGGACTACTTTTTTAAGCGGAAAAGCGAAGAAAAGCTACCACAACAATCTCAAGAAACTTAGTTTGATGCAAGGTACTGGCTGCACTGAGGTGTGAACACTGTCTTAACACTGAATTGCCAAAATTTAAGCGTTTGGCAGCACAATAAACAGTAGCACGGGAACGTACTGCTCAGTAAGCTTTAATTTGAATGGTCATACTTTAAGATTTTATCCGGCACAAACCCAAAAGTTATATCCACCAGCTTGTACAGCATAATAAACAGTATCACAGGAAAGTACTGCTCTAGAGCATTCATTTGAATGGTCACACTTCTGTGGTTTCATCCACAGAGTCGAGCGTATAGTTGTGAATAGTAAAATAGTTAATAAATACACCTTACTTGATGGTTTAACAGATAATACGCGCGAATATATGTTGTATGTTTTCGAGCCCCGCAGTGGCAAAAAAACGTGCCAGCAATGAGTAAAATGTCCGTACGTATTATCTGTTAAACCATCGAATAAGGAATTTATTATTCGACTAAAATTCTTTTATTTATAACAGCTTGTGTTTTTCAACCGGGACACTAAGGCCCGGTTCAAACGTCGAACTTCACATATGCCGAATCTAATGCAAATGAGCAAAATCTATTGTTCTTGCTCATTTGCATTAGATTCGGCACATGTGAAGTTCGACGTTTGAACCGGGCCTAAGGCAATCTACTGTGTATGTGTATTTAATAAGCTCGGATATTTTGCGTGTTCTCTTTTCCTTATAAGGTAAAATGACGACACTGTCTTTGATGAGCATCGCGCAACTGTCCAGTCGTAACAAACACACAAAAATTGTTATGAGGCTAAGCAACGACTTCCGGCCAAGCGTGGGTGGAAAACCTGCTTACCGGCGGCCAGCGCGGGTAAATTTGCAACCGGCTCCATGCGTAGAACAACATGCAACCCGTGCCAAGCGCGGGAGAACATTCTAAGCGCGGGAAAACTGTGTAACCGGGGCCAAGCACAAGTAAACATCAACCGGTACCGGGGTCAAGCGCAGAAAAACATGCAACCCAAAAAAAAATCACAAATCTTTCCCAAAGACATCTGTACAGGTTTCCCACTATTAAAACGCTTTTTATCTTAATTGAGCGCTGTAAATTTCGGACGGGTTTATTTTTGAACAAACCAGTTTTTGCCAGAATAAACGCGTCCAAAATGTCTGGGTTTTAATGTATAAAGTTATCGAGTTTTGTTAATTACCTCTCGAGTCACCCGAAGCGGCAAGGTACTATCACTTTCGTCAGACCCCTGTCGAGGGAAAAGAAAACAAAAGTCCTAAATAAACAATATCTTTAGTTTGCGGGCTTTTTAACAAGCCGATTGTTTTAAAAGTGAAAACGATTAGGAAAAACGCTTGGATTGTCGTTTCCAGACCCCTATTTTGAACTATATAAACAGTTTTCAAACACTGTAACGGTTACTTTTGAAAATGTACGTTGCTTAGCATACGAAACGTCAGGTTTATTATAAAATGCATTGGTTTACGATGTTTATCACCGCTGTTTGTGTTTTAGTTTTAATCAAGTTACGATGGCCTAAGAACAAGAGTTTTTTTTCCACATATTTATTGCCATTATTTTGCATACAAAAATGTTTACAAAAACTCCCATTATTTAACAACTATTCACCGAAGTGGAGGTGGGTAGTGGTGGATATTTACCGAGCCGCGAAGCGGCGAGGTAAATATCCACCACTACCCACCTACACTGAGGTGAATAGTTGTTTTAGTATATACTGAAACAGTGAGATAATATAACGAAAATGATGCTTTTTAACTCATTTATTCCTGTCAACGATTACAATTTTCGCGCGCAAATTGCTGGGAGGTGAATAGCACTTGCTATTCCGAGTTTCAGTAGCCAATCAGAGCGCGCCAACCATGCTATCCACTGTTTCAGTATATACTAAATATATATATTTGAATATATCAATTTAACATCTTAACAATGTATCTAATGTACATGTACAATGATTATCCTACACACACAAAAAAAAAGAACAAGAGTTTATGAGCAAGATTCTCGGGAAACAAAATTCACTGTTTCCCGAGGGATCAGTCATTAAGTGAGTTGTTATATAGCAACACAAAAAACACAACACAACACAGTTTGAAAAACGCGCCGAGCACTCGAGGTAAACATCAATCGCATCATAATCATGCCACTTTTTGTCACGGTCTGATCACGTGCATTAGCGTGCAACAATGCAATGTTACCCTCTGACGTCAAAATTGTTGCCCGCTTTCGCAAATGTTGCCCGCTTAGGACAATTGGCGGGAAACAGTTTGTTTGTTAAATGTCATGTGACCATGAATCAACCAATCAATGCGCGCGTTGTATTAAGAAAAACTCCAGCTATATAACAACAGAAGTTCTTTCAAGTTCACGCAAAAATCGAGGAAATCTGATTCTCCTGATGACAGCATTGTTTTTTAATCGGGCTGGCTTGTTGCCAAGCCAGCGCGATTTATAAAATGAGTGAGTGTCGGAATTTCGTGGTCACTTATTGTCACGCCGGGGGGACTGCCATATGAAAATGACGGGGTTGCCCTTCTAGAATTTCGTTAGATGGGCATGGCTGAAAAGAAGTTTTATCCCTAAGAGCTACTAATTGTAAATTTTATATGGAAGTCTCCCCCCCCCCCGGATTTTGGAGATTTGGGAGTAGATAACTTAATAGGTGGTGTAGGAGAGGTAAATGGGGATGTGCGTAGGCTAATAAATTGATTAAAAGGTTGTTTATGTAAAGGGTATTTGTTTATAGCGGTGTGGGAGGAAAGGATATGAAGGGTGAATCGTGTTGTGAGCGTTTAGAGGTTTTAAAAGACACGTATTTCTAGTAGTTGGTATTAATAGATTAAAAAGGGTGAAACCCGTACGAAAAATTATAGCCTGACATAGCGAGAATCCGGCCTGATTTTGGCCATAAAGTGATTTTTACGGCGTGCATTGAACGAGACAAAGCGAGAAACCAAATTTGTCTCGCTTTACGCCTAAAACGAGCCATTCTTCTAGGTCTTGTCTCGGCGATAATCTGGCTAGCATTTAGCGTGATTGAGCGAGACTGATTTGATCCGATTTGTGATACGCAACAAGACATTTGTCAGGCTGTACTCTGGGCGAGAATTGAACGTGATAGAGAGACACACAACAAATCTGTATTGTTTTAGAATGCGTATATTTAGCTAAACACATAAACTCACTCTGCATCTGCACTCTGGGCGAGAATTGAACGTGACAGAGCGAGACATTTTAGAATGCGTATATTTAGGCTAACTCGAGCACTAACCAAATTCACTGCACGCAAAACGGCAAGCAATTCGAAAAATACATTGGCAAATAATTTTCCCAGTCTAATGACCTTTCCGAAAATATCTTATGTTCATTTCGTAGCTCTTTAAGTCCCTTGGAACTAAATTGAACCCATTTGTTTACCTTTTGTTCAAGATGTAATTGGCTAGTTCGAGGTGGCATGTTTGCCTAAGGTTTTGCGTTATTCGGTTACTCTGACACATTTTTCTAAATTTAACAAAGAGGTCTCGATTCTGCGGAGAAGAGAGTTTCTACACTAGATAGAGCAGCGTAAATTAGTGGAAAGCTTTCTGCTTTGTAATACATGCAGAATTTGGGAAAGTATTCCCTCAATTTTGTTGGATCATTTTGATCATTTGCAATCTGATATTTCAACGAATTATCCTGATGGAGCCAAGCGTAGACTTCTGCGTAGACTTCTGCGTAGACTTCTTTCAGTGATAAGATTTGCTGCTAAAAGCATAATCAATTTTGAATGACGCAGGCTGGAAAAAATTTTAATTAAATGAGAAATAGAACATGATCTTTATGTCAACAATCACTTTGACCGAGGTCATGTCAAGGATGCTTATATTAGTATTTGTTTTACACAGGAAAAAGTGAAGTGGCATTTATTGAGATAACTTGTAATGCATTTGTAAAGATGTTATGGCTTAAATGTTATAAGAAAAATAATGGTTGAGTAGTTAAATGAGTGTTTTAAAGAATAATTTATGTATAATGCTTAAAAATATCATAGTATGATTGCAATTGTAGAGATTGTTTTTTAGTTAAAAGATTTGAGATTAATTTTGAAGGTGTAAGATTTTTGTGATGTCGTATAGTTTTGAATATGCTTTGTGGAAATGGTAATTAATTGAAAGAAAGAGGAGGAATAAGTGAAAGTGTATTTTTGGCTGTTTATTTCGAATATGTGTTTTATTTATAGGGTTGTTTAACATTTCTTTTAAATTGTATAATGGAAAAAAATCTTTGTTATTAGAAGGATTGACTTAGTGAAATATAGGCGTCTGAAAATAAGAGTTTGAAGAAGGAACATTCTTGATATGAAATTGAACGGATTAGGTTATTTAGTTTAATGTACATGATATTTATGTTAGTGGTATGAGTTTATAGTGTTGTTAATGTGATATATTTTGTTTTGTTTTTCAGGTTGCAGTTGTATTACGGGAAGAATCTTCTTCCTATGAAAATGTAACGACGTTAAGGAATTTATGTGAATCTATGGTTATTAATAATAATGGAGTAATATTTATTTGAATGATTGAATAAATGTTTGAAAGAACGATATTATTAATATAGACGTTTGTTTGTTGATTGTAATAAATATGAAGAAGAGAACTTCTAGATTGTCTGAATTTCTTCAGTTTAGTAGTATTGGATTGAAGATCATAAAAAGGCGAAGTAGGTGTCGAGAGCCAAGTAGGTTAAATTGGAAGGTGATTAAAAAGTTTTATAAGAAAAGGAAATGCAAAGACAAAGTTCGGAAGTATTGTACAATTTTAGTCGCATGATAACATGTGCGTCTTGAAACTATAAATTTTGGTAATGAGTTGTATACTTATCTTTCTAATTTAACACAAAAAGAAAGGATTGAATATATCCTTAACAGGCCGATTATAATACTCGCAGCGTTCTTGTTTTAGATAAAATGAGTGATGTAATGTAAAGAGAGAAGCACATTTATCAAAACAATTAAATACACAGAAATGAACCAAGTAAAGAAAATGATTCACGAATTATGTTAAAATTCAGCTCTTGGTTCACGCGTCACGTTATAGTAAAAAATTGCATTCACTGAATCACGTTAATTATCTTGAGATCACGAATCACGAATAAATAGAAGTCTCAATCACGTTTATGGAAAAAAAAGTGGAACTTCAGGTGTTCCAAGATGTTTCCCTACTAACCTGGATAGAAGATCTTTTACGTCCGACTCGGCCAGAAGCAAAACCTTCACTCTCAGTATACATACTAGCTAAGAACGCGAGGGCTAAAAACAAACCTAGAAGCTTGGCATTCATTCTCAATCTTCAAGAACTGCTACGAGAACAGATTAAACGTTGTTTAGCTTATGTCGTAATGACTAAAATGTTGTGATTTGGTGAGCGCCTTTCATCTTTTTAGTAAGGTACGCCAATGAAACAGGATACGTTTGTTTGTAATTAGAACAAAGAGAAAAAAAAACCTCCGGGTTTGTTTTTCTTTTTCAATTATACCATTAGTAATGTTTAGATTAAGTGTACAATCACTGTTATTAAAGGAAATTGATTACAATCAAATTGGGTTTGGATTGAATTTGGTTGAATTTCCCTCAAATTACCCTGGTCCTGAACATATATACAGACTTTTTTTCCACTCGAATTTGCAGAGTTAAGAGGAGCTACTATCCTTGAGAAAAAAAGAATAAATAATCTGAAAATCAAATACTTGAAAGCTATGATCTATTGCATTAGTGATTCACTCTGAAAAAATCTTTAATTTGAGCAACTACATAATACAGGACCACTTTTCAAGAAGTGGTACTTAGCTTAAGTCTTGGCGGCTTGAAGCAAAACGATTTAAAATCGTATCTAGAAACTAAAGGAAATGCTTGTCAAGCTCTTTGCTCATTAGCTCATAGAACGAGGTGTATGTTTTTTGGTGGCTCACGGACTCGGCGGCTCTTTATTCGCGTTTAGTAGTTAAAGAACGAGGAAGATAATATTTTAGTGGCTCGCCAGTCGAGTATAGTGTTTAAAGAACGAAGACTGTGGCTCGCCAGGTCGTCAGATCAGTCGAGTTGACTGCCGAGCCGCCGAGCCACCGGTACGACAATACTTCTACAAGAGTGGCCCTGCATTATTCTGTACTTTACTTGCCAATTTGACTATTAAAACATTAAAAACTAAATGGCAATATGCAGAGTAAAGTAATAGATTTCTAATGAATGGTCATATTTTAGGGTTCTAGCCCCCCTTTAATATCCCTGACTAAATAAGTAACTGTATTTGCAAAAACCACCGTAACGAAATAGAAGCACCGGATCCGGTAGTGATGCACTACCCTACTAAAAAGTAAAGAGGTTAAGTAAAGAAATTCATTTAAGTGATTTTTAATGTTCAAATAAAACAACTATTAATCGTTTAGGAAGGAAAATAGGCCGATCAAATAAATTTGCCTCAAACAATTAATTAAATGGTAGATTTTTTGATAAGGCTCGATAAAGGAACAAATATCAAACTTGGAAAATTTTAGCATTTTAATCGATCGGATCATTTTCAGCCGTAAGATTATTTTATTAGATTTTGTCACGAATATGAAGTTTGATGACCCAATATATTCTTTTCCAACGAATTTCAAAGAACACGTTTCAACAAATTTAGGTTTGAAAACGTGTGTGTTAAAAAAACTAAGCTTTAAAAGGATGCTGTCCCGGCTGATCTATCGTGTTTTCATGATTATAGTAACCCCCCTGGGAGGTATTTTTAATAGCACGAGGTTAACCTTTGAGAGGACAGTCTTCGCAGATCTCTCGCTTGACCAGGCAGCCTTTAGAACTTTTAACCCTCCTCCTCCCCATGTCCGACCATTTGCTTTCTTGAGCTGGCGCTTTTAGACCCCACCTTTGCTGGGCATACTATCAATTCCTTATCAAATTTTCTCATTTGATCAATTTTATCGAGTTATTAAAACAGCTAAATGCTCAGCGAAGGGCACATAGCCAGATTTATCCATTCGGTGGTTACGTTCTTCCTGCCCCGCAAACCGAGCTCAACATTTCAGCAATTCAACTTAAACTCTATTCAGTACTGAAAGGCATAAATGATTAGATTAATAATGGTTATAGGACTGAGTGGAGTCCAATTCGGTTTGTAATCATACGAGTGATTAACAAAATCGGACGACCGCAAAGCGGGAGTCCGATTTGTTTAATCACGAGTATGATTACAGACAGAATTGGGCAACACGAAGTCTTGTTACCAATTAATCACAACTATAACAAAATTTGAGGATAAAACGTTAAATGGTTACACGTTTTGGTGATTCAAAACATAACAATTGAGTGTTTTTGACCGAGATGTATGCACGGAAAAAGGATAGCGCGTGCAAATGACGCGTACTGTTCAATTACATATTCCAATTACAAGCATGACGCGTAAACTGTCCTATTAATGCTCTAATCGGGCCTGCTGATAACCAATCAGATTCGAGAATTTTGTTATAGTTTTGATTAACAGCAAAATCGTTGCAGAAATGGCGGTGGGTACAGCCTTGGTACAACATTTTTGTTTCGGAAATCTGTATGGGGTTGAGGAGGAGGGGGGAGAGGGTCTGTTTTGGTGACGATTGGCAAGTTACATAAAACACAACTTGCCGGAACAAAACCCAACAGCAATAAGCGGCGAACACAATATCAAATGGCCTTATCCATCCATGAACGCCTTGCATTGTCTTGAAAACTTATACGCTGTAATTTTTTCTTTTGCTTCTCAAGTCAACACACAGAGGATATCTATTCTAACAATGTTGATAGCTTCTATCTAACAATATTAGCTAATATGTATATTGCAAGGCGTCAGTAATTATTACTATTTCCAAGTATATTTTTTTGGTCGATAACGGCTAGACTTATGGGAAAAGGACAAGGCGAAAGATTTTGTAAAACAAAATAGTAACCCTTCCAGCACTTTAAACGAACTTTTTTCGGAAATACAGGAAATCAGCCTAATAATTATCCATAAGCGTAACTCTACTTTTCTGATCACGTCATTTTTAGAAGGAATACAGTTAGAACCCCCGCTAACTCGAATTCTGAAGGGAAACGAAAATCAGTTTGAGTTAGCGGGGATTCGAGTTATCGGGGTTGGTGAAAATTTTATTTATTTGTATTTATTATTAATAATAGTGCAGGGGCGTAGCCAGGAATTTTTCAAAGGTACGCACAATCAATTTTCAAACACTCCCCCTACCTTCTCCTCCCACCCTGAAGTCCCAAATCTTTCTCCTTTTTTCGACTTTTTCAGGTACGCACGTGCGTACGTGCGGTACAGATAGCTACGCCCCTGTAGTGACGATATATAGCGTGAAGATAGTTTTATTATCTACTTCTGTGATAAACATCGCTCAATTTGCATATGGTAACAAGAAATTCCAAAGATTATGACTTCGAGCTAAGTGGGTACATGTTTTTTTCAATATAAACGAAGTTTGTAGTGTAAAGAATGTTAAATACGTGATTAGTCCGAAGTTACAATCAGATAACAAGCAGCCTATTTTCTTGATACTGTATTTTGAGAAGTCATATAACAACAGAGTTCGAGTTATCGGGTAAATGTGGGCCAAGGAAAACGAAAAATATTTCGAGTTAGCAGGGAATTCGAGTTATCCGAGTAAAAATGACTCAAAAATAGGGCCAAATCCAAGAGAAATCGAACTTATCTCGAATTAGCGGGGAGTTCGAGTTATCCGAGTTCGAGTTAGCGGGGTTCTACTGTATTCTATTTATCGCTGCTAATCCGATAAATTAATTTCAATTATCGGTTCTTATTTCCGATAAGTGATTTAAGGGGGCATTTTTCTTCCGTGAGGGATCAACCAAAAAATATGAATTCACGCGCAACGGAAAACACTATTAAGGACGTTTGCGCTAATTGTTTATGCGCATCCTTACTGCGCACGCAATTCATGTCGCAACGCCATGCTACGTCATGCACGAGCGCGCGCGCAGGAGAAGAAATCTAAGCACATAAAGGGTTGATAGCGGTTGCGTTAACTTTGCTTAGATTTAACTCGCTTGGATGGTCGGTGACCCCCAATTTTTTTTTCATAGATAATTTTCTTTGCCTATTGTCTACAGATTGTGAAAAAATGAACAAAAAAATCAATGTAGGAAGTTTAAATTTTTTTCCATTTTTCTACCCGCGCGCCATCGAATCCTGCCAACTTGCGGCTGTCAGAGTTTGCAAATGCTGTCGTTTAAAGATGAAGTTTACTTCAAGGAACGTCACCAGTTGAATGAATTTGCTGAACAGACCTACTAGCATAAGATTTGGGAAAGAAAGTTGCATTTTAGAGATTCATTTGCAATATTTTTAGACTAACAGACATTGGGGTCACATCCCGTAAGGAAGACCAATTTTTCAAAATTAGGGTCGCCTTTCAGATAGCTTATCTCAGAAACGAAGTCGGTGACCCTCTCATTTTTTTGCATTTCTGACACGAGTAACTCATAACCTAGCTGTAGCAAAAGTTTTATAAAAAAATCAATGTTAGAAGATTTTCGCGCCAACGTCCTTGACGTCCTTGACGTCCTTGACGTCCTCGTCCTTGTCCCTGAATAGGCTAGATTTCGGGAAACAAAAATGTTGTACCAATGTTATACCACCGCCTTTTTTGGAACGATTTTGCCGTTAATCTAATCGACAGTTTTCGATGCCATTTTTTTCTTTTTGAGAAGAAGGAGTCCAGCCAGGTTTCTAAGTATTACGATCAGTATTACGCTGAGTTTCTCAATTTTTATAAACAAACAAAACGCTTGGAATGGCGTCGTACTGTTTTTCAAGATCATTTTAGCACCTTTAAAGGAAACTATGTGAAAACTAATACAGTTTGCGCTTTTCTTTTAGCTGAATATTTCAGTGGCAGAAAATTTTATGGAAAGGAATTTTATCCCCCGAATTTACTAGCTGCTAACTCATTTCCGAAACTCTCAGCTGATCTTATTTCGTACCCAGACCCTTTTTACCCCTCCGAAAACAAAAGGCAGTAAATTATTCGATGTTACAAAAGAATGAGGCGACATTTTGCTAAGAAAACTCTACTGTTAAGTCTTATTCATTCCGAATCTTTAAGGCGACTAAGACCCTCATAACAGTTTTTCCATCAAAACGATTGGTTGGTTACTCCTGACATGTACAGCTTCATGGTAATTTATTTAACTTTAGTGAATTTTGTTCCCAATAAAGTATCAATCTGTTTAAAATGAGACAATTTCTTCAAGAGAAAGTTTTGTAGTATGAATACGACTCGGCATTTTTGGTCATTATTGCCGGCAAGTTTTTGCAATTGTTTTCTCCTTTGAAGGGTCACTGTCCATCCGAAATAAAAAAAATTCGCTTAACTTATTTCCATTTTATATCGCCAAATGCCACCAAATATATAACTTTAATGGATAAAAAGATCCTATAGAGCAAAACAGAAGCAGTAGTTTGGAGATAAAGTGCAGGATTACAAAGGATTGAAGTGGATTACAGTTCATGAAATTTGATTTCTTGACAGGCGGTCAAGAAATCACAATCACCATCTTGTGGAATTTTTCAGCTTTTAGTCGTTATTTCGTTTCTTTAGTTAATATTATTTTGCTTTCATATCTTTTGTGTCTTTTGCCGATGGTTTCTTGCTATTTCAGGATAATAAACAACAACAACAAAAAGTCTTTATTTTCAAAAAACAGTTACATTAGGCGGGCAGATTAAAGAAAAGTACACGGAGAAAAGTTATAACTTTTTACAATTCGAAAGTTTAGAATTGAAAGAAAATGAATGAATAGTTAAATAAATAAAATAATTGTTGTTGAATTTAACTAGAAATCAATTTTTTTTACTATCAAAGGCGTTTCAATATAGTCATTTTCGTTTTGTAAAGCGAGCTCCTGACCATAATCATGAAAACACGATAGATCAGCCAGTACAACATCCCTTTTAAAGCTTAATTTTTTAACGTACACGTTTTCAAACCTAAATTTGTTGAAACGTGTTCTTTGAAGTTCGTTGAAAAAGAAGATATTGGGTCATCAAACTTCATATTCGTGACAAAATATCATATATTTGTTCCTTTATCGAGCCTTATCACTTGAAAAATCTACCATGTAATTAATTGTTTGAGGTTTTTTTCACCAATTTCCTTGAGCGACTAAAAACTTAATCCAAGATTCAGTTTAAGTAAATATCACTAATGGTATAATTGAGAATAACCGGTGAAGGTATTGTTTTGCTCGGCTGCGATCATGACAAAAAAGTATCCTGTTTCATTCACGTACCATAAAAAACGGTGCTCATGATCGCTAAATCCACCTTTTCGCCCTAACTACATACAGCCAAGCAAGTGCAGCAGTTCGTGAAACTTAAGACTCGCCTTCAGAATGAATGCCAAGCTTCAAGTTTTGTTTTTAGTCCTCGTACTCATGGCCAGTATGTTTAGTGGGAGTGAAGGTTATGTTCCCAACAAAATCGGACGTAAACGATTTTTTATCCAGGTCAGTAAGGATACTTATAGAGGCTTTGTCACCATATTTTGTGTTACTTTAAAAAGCCAAAAGACATCTTTATATCATAGCGAATCCACAAATAATGCCGGGTCTAGTTTTGTTTATCATTATTCTAGAAGTGCTCTATAAGAGTAAAACTAAGTGTCTGGGACTGCAGATGGCCAGGATGGAAATGAATTGCATCTTGAAAAAATGGGCCAATTTTTTCAAGTTTATCGCTTGTCTTGAAACTCGCTAAAACTCTGATTACTTTTTATAAAATATCTGAGATACTACGCGCGTTCTGATTGGTCAAAGACCTATTGACTATTGTGCCGGTAAACTCATAGAAAACCGCGCAAGAGAAACTGTAAAGTAAACAAAGTTCAATTTTCCGTTACCGCATCAACACAAGCGTGAGGAAAAAGAATTTCACAACTCGAGCCGGTTTAGTGTCTTATTGCATATCGTGGTCTGTTAGAAGATGAGAACATGAGGAGATATATTTCTTGTAAACAATAAGTTGCTGCCCAAAACCTACAAAATAAAAAAATAATTCCCACGCACGCAAGCAAAAAATGGCTTAGCTTATCGACAAAAGAACACTAAGCTTATTTTAAAACTGATATCAACAACAGGAATATATTTTCATTTAACATTGGCTTGGAAAGGCTTACATGCAGCGATCAATGACAACCACAACAACCTCGATATGTACTTGGTGAAGTTCACTGAGCTGAAGGTTTAGTGAAAAGCTCAAAAATTATGGATCCCAAAGAGCAAACAGTGGCTTTCAAACTGAGGAAATTTTCGATTGAAATTCACTGAACTGAAGTTTATAAATGTTCCTACAAATCCTAAGATAACTTCTAAATAAAACGGATTTGCACAGTGGAATTAAAAAGTAAGGCTTTTAGTGGCATTTAGTGGTTCTTTTACTGCTATTTCAGTTTGACACTTAAATAAAGGTATTTATTTATTATTTATTATTTTACGCCGATTCCATTTATACGCTTTATCGTGTTTTGTTTTTGAGATTTTTCGATGGAATACTTTTGTATCAGATGCAGTTTAAATTCTGATTATGTGTCCAAGCAAGGATGATCAATTAGCAAGAAGAAAATGAAGCTAACAAAAATTATAGGTTTATGGTTAAACAAATTATTTGCATGAAATGATCAAACAATTCAGTCTGTTCCATCAAACCAATCAAACACTCAGAACTGTACGCTTAAAAACAATGAGCTTAGTTTTCATTCAGCACTTAAAATGTAGAGAAGTACGGGCTTCACTGTACACTTCAAAGTAAGTAGATAAAGTCGAAAACAGTTTCAGAAGCTGAGTTTCTGGAACTAACCTTTATTCCAATTGAAAAATTCTTGACAAGAAGGCAATACGCCATAAAAATTGTAGGCTTCCAAATATTCCTCGTACATTCATGTTTGCGGTGGCAGATTCCGGACACAATTTTCTGGATTTCCCATTCAAAGAACTTTTAAATCATTGAATATATTTTCTTCTTTCAGCTGATAAATTTCAACTGACGTATTTCAAAGCGCTAAAACTTTTCATCATTTTCGTTGAACCCGTGAATTTGTCAGTGTAGCTTTGTCAGTGGCATCGTGTAAAGTTCATTTATTCTTTTAGCCGTTTTGATTGGTTTTCCCGCGTCATCCGATAAAAGTTATGAGAACAAGCTACTTGATCGGCACAAAACTACAACAAAGTTCTCTCTTTCCCCCGGCTCATTCCAAACGCTTTTTTCGAAAAGCGTGTTCTCCCAACATCCCGCGTGGGTTTATAAGGCCGGTAAACTCATAGAAAATGTGTTCTATTGCTTAAATATTCTCTCTTCGAAAATCCGCAAGTATTTTGTGTGCGACCTGAAATGTACTTAGTATTTATTTGGGGCAGTTTTGACCCAAAAAAATCACCATGACACCGCTCCAATAAATATATTGTTCAGTCTAAACATCTTGAACACCTACAGCTCCAGTCAAATACGTTAGTTAAATTTTTTAAAAATAACATACTAGGCCCGGTTCAGACGCCGAACTTTTCATGAGCCGAACCTAATACCTTGAATTAAGTACATGAAAAGTTCGGCGTCTGAATCAGTTAAGAACGGCTATTTGAATTTGGAACGGCTCAGCCGTTCTTTCCACCTGGCTCAGCCGGGAATTTCGGCTTTGGAACGGCTTTGATTCAGACGCCGAACTTTTCATGAGCCGAACCTAATGCATAAATTATTTTATTACAACGACTGGTGCGTATTCTGACATCTTTGCCTGAAAATCGCTGACCTTTCGATTTGTTTCTTTTCAAACTGAATTAAGTTCGGCTAATTAAGTTCGGCTAATTAAGTTCGGCGTCTGAATCAACAGGCGTACTTTTGTTAATTTGGGTCGGTCCAAATTCGAATTAAGTTCGGCTCATGAAAAGTTCGGCGTCTGAACCGGGCCTTAGAGTTTTAAAGAACGGATGGAAGACAGAAATTTAGTTTGGAAACACCAACAAAAAGGCTTTTCCTTGATTTAACTACTAGCAATAGAGGCTATTTCCTAATTTTTTAATTTTTTCGGTTTTAAATTCAACTTGGATAACTTGAAACCTTTATTTTAGTCTGATAAACAGGAGTACACAACGAATCGATTCTTTGGAATATTTCAAAAGGCTTCAGTCACCTTAGAATTAATTAGACCAAAAACCGGCTGCAGCCTTCTTTAGTAAAATATCCCCTCAAACTTTCGTTACATCGGAAAATTTACGACCTTTTGTTTTTGGAGGAATAAACTGTCGTTTGGTGTACAGAATAAGGTCAGCTGGGATTTTCAAAAGGACAAAGCGGCTAACAAAGTCAGGGATAAGGTTTCTTTCCCAAAAATGTTTTGCCGCTGAACTATTCAGCTAACAAGAAGCTGCCGAAGACACAGCTTGAACTCGTGGCGTCTTTAACCCATTGCAGAATTGATTCCCGAGTGTTTAGAGTGCTTTTACGGAGAAACAAAATTATGTCTGAAAAGTAACACTACATTTTGTAGCCGACACGATCGCTAACTGAAAAGCAAAGTAATATAAAACACAAATCGTGTAAATCAAACCTACGTGCGATTCAAGTCACGTAATGACCTAATGCGTTAAATTTCCGGTTGACCTTTACAGTCTCGCGCATTGCATGTCAGAAAAATGTTCTTTTTTCAAATTCGTATTTTCAAACGCGCATGGTTCACCATCCAAATCCTTTCAATAAGAAAAAATTCTTTCCATTATACAATTTAAAACAAGCACTGAACGAAGTGCTATTTATAAAACAGGTTCAGAAGAATCGGTGATGAAATTAGTAAGATAAGAAATTGTCCATTATGCTTCACGCCCCTCTGAACAATAGAAGCCTCGCTCCTGTGCAATTAAAAACAATAACAGAGGCGCGTGAAGCATAATGGAAAATACTGGGCCTTTAAACCTTGAATGCTATTTTCGGAATACAATACAAAATACAATTTCATCAGCTCTAGCTATATCTTAAAACCACTTAAAATAGGAAGCTGTACACAGCTTGAATTCGTGGCGTCTTTATTAAACCCAGTGCATTATTTAGTGCTTTATAAAGTGCTTTTACGGAGAAACATAAAATTATATCTGAAAAGTAAGACTGCATACAGTAGCCGACACCTGAAACAACGATCGCTTCCATCCTTCACCCTACGCGCTGCGCTACAGAATCTACGACACTTTCACTCTCTTACGAAATCTTCGGCTATTCTTTCACCCAGCAAAATAACACATTGCACAATAATTTAACTAATTAACCTCCCAAATATTTTCTTTTAGAGCGGTCTAAAATGCTCAACATTGAGCGACAGACCTATGCGGTAAATTAATATTCAGGTCTGGTTCTTATCTAATGTCCAATCGCAAAAAACGCGTCAAAAAGACGTTTCTAGACATTTCTGGAAGAGGTGTCCATTTGTGACCATGAATCACTGCTCATTTTAATCAGTACTCGTCGGTATTCAGCCACGAGTAAAAAACGCAATAGGATCAATCTGCCTTAAAAGGTACTAATGGTATGGAAAAACAGTAAAACGACAATCCAAGCGTTTTCCTAATCGTTTTCAGTTTTAAAACAATCGGCTTGTCAAAAAAAGCCCGCAAACTAAAAATATTGTTTATTTAGGAGTTTAGTTTTCTTTTTCCTCGACAGGTGTCTGATGAAAGTGATAGTACCTTGCCGCTTCGGGTGACTCGAGAGGTAATTAACAAAACTCGATAACTTTATACATTAAAACCCAAAAATGTTGGACGCGTTTATTCTGACAAAAACCTTGTTCAAAAGTTAACCTGTCCGAAATTTTACAGCGCTTAATTAAGGTTACAGTGTACCTTCGGGGGTGTCTCCAGTATAACAGCTCTAGCGTCTTAAGATTACACTTAATATACCTAAACCCAGGTATCAAATTAAAGCTTATAGAGCTGGCTATCTAAATATGAAAACCATTTGGTAATAAAATGAATTGTCGAATTTTTTACGACGTCTAAATTCGAACGTCCGAATCAGCTTTAAAACGCTATAACTCAAAGCGATTATTGTATTTTGCTAATTTGATTTGTTCTCGGGTTTCCGGACACGAAGCGCTAAAAAAACGTGTCGGCGATTTCCCATATTCAATTGCAGTGAAAAGTTACAGAATATTTTCGAAAAAGGGAGAAAACAAATTGAAGTGATCACACGGAAATGGCTCTTGACGAAAACATTTTCGGAAATAAGAAATTCGCCGACACGTTTTTGTTGAGTATATGTTAGCCTAGCTGGTGTCCAAATTTGAGGAAAATCGAACAAATTCCCTTTGAGTTGTAGTTCTTTAACGTGTCCCCTACAAGCGAAAAATTAACTTTGAGAAAACAGCGCTTAGAAAAACATATCACTTCATAAACAAACTCCGCCCACAAAAGTTATACTGTCATTTCTCCGTCAATTTTCACTATTTTTCGATAATATTTTTTTGGATGAAAGTTCATTCTGTAAACTTTATTTTGACGCCGAAAAAAAAATTTCAATAAATTTTCGATCTGAAGGTACACTGTAACCTTTAGTTAAAAAGCGTTTAAATAGTGGGAAACCTGTACAGACGTCTTTGGGAAAGATTTGTGATTTTTTTTTGTGTTGCATGTTTTCTTGCGCTTGACCCCAGTACCGGTTGATGTTTACTTGTGCTTGGCACCAGTTACACAGTTTTCCCGCGCTTAGAATGTTCTCCCGCGCTTGGCACCGATTGCATGTTGTTCTACGCATGGACCCGGTTGTAAATTTACCCGCGCTGACCGCAGGTAGCAGGTTTTCCATCCGCGCTTGGCCGCTTAGCCTCATAACGTTATTTGCGTGTTTGTTGCGACTGGCCAGTTGCGTGACGCTCATGAAAGAGTTGTGTTCACCGATGTGGGTTAACCCGGCTTTAAGCATGCCTGCCAATGGACTCTTATCGACCTAAACATGCCAATTCAATTTTTTTTGTGAAGCAAAATGGAGCCATTAGATTGCGAGCATCTTCTAGCGCTTTGCTTCGGTTGCGCGCTTGATCACCCTATTTGCAATCACTGTTTAATACGACGTTCAAAAGTAAATTTTCGCGAGTATCGCAACTTCTTCGCGTTTTCTTTGAACTGTTTTTCTCATTGACAGCTTTTTTTACATTGTTGCAGGGCTCAACCGAACTGCGCATCAAACGGGAAGAATTCTGCGAGATGGCAAAAAGAATCTGCTGAACTGAGATACAATACACCTCAGAGCCGCAAGACACGCAACGGCTACGAGAATAAAAAATAAGAGCCTAAATAAACTATTGTCTGTTATAAATTAATTGTAATTGTTGAAGACAATATCGGCCAGTAAATTAATGAATTGTAATTTCGTTATATCCAGGGTATTTTGTTAAAATGTAATTCAATAGAAAATACCTCAAATTAAGCCTTTGACTGTGCACGTTTCACTTTACATTAATACCCACTTCCTATTTGGTAAATATTTTTTTTCAAACTGTAATACGAAAAGCATAAAATTGCACCCCATCTTTAAGTAATTTGCAATTGATTAACTTACAATACATTTTTCCAGGTTAAGAGAAAAAATTCTTATGTAACTCCAACCCCATATACTGTCGATTATACTGTTGATTTTTTTGTGCTAAAACTGTTTCCCATGATGAGAAAAAAATATATTGTAGTGGAATGAGGGGTGATAATTTCTGGTATCAGCAAAAGCCTAGGGCAAAGGTCTTTTGAAAATGCCAAGCTTGTGTGTTCCAGCTACGTTTGTCACTAATTGCAACCTGATAAAAACGAGAGGAAACAAACGGTTACAATATTTAAAAAAGGCTAAGATGAAATGCTGACATATGATAGGCTAATAAACAAGTAACGGTTGCATGTTAAAGTTTTTTTAATCAGTTCATTGCTGATCCTGACCTGCACAAAGATTTAGCTACATTTTGCTACTGTTTGTTCAAGTGGTCCTTTCAGTGTTACAGCAGCTGGTAGATGGCTCACTGGAATCAGCCATATTTGCTACCAACAGAGATGGAATTCATGAAAAGCATAATTTGAGTTGGGAACCGCTGATTAGTTGCCCCCCTTAGTTGCCCCCCACCCCCGTAGACATTACTGTGAGGGTGAGCCGTCAAATTGGTCAGCGGTAACACAAACTAAACGCCTTCGCGACGTTTTTGCTTGTGTCAGGAGCCCATTACCCGGAGCGTGCAACTACCATAAATTCGTGCAACGGCGTTTTTACAAGTAGGTTTATTTTTAGATAAGCCTTTCCCGCGAATTAGTTTCGGAAAGCCAATCACAAGCAATTACATAATTAATAACTATTCACATGTTCACATTCCTGTGTGGCGAATGTCTGATTTCCAGTCGCTATGTGAATATGTGAATGTTATTAATTATGCAATTGCTTGTGATTGGTTTTCCGAAACCAATTCACGGGAAAGGCTTATCTAAAAATAAACCTACTTGTAAAAACGCCGTTTCACAGGAGCAGTATGGAAGTTGCACGCTCCGGGATTATGGGCTCCTGCATGTGTAAAATTATCAAAGTGCATCTGGAAGCTGATATTTCTATAAAATTCTACCAAATTTTACTCATTGCCTAAAATTTCCCAGATTTTCCAAAATTCTTTTCAGTGTCTAAATATTCTCAAAAATTTTCCGGAATTTTGTATCTAAGCCTAAAAGAAGGTATTTCATAACTCTTTTAAATTCAACACAACAGACGAGCGGGTCAGTCGCGTGCGAGCTAATAACGAAAACAAGTTCGGCGAGACTGGAGCGAGCGAACGAGCCGAGGGAAAACTGGAGCCCTCTGAGCTCGCATTACGGTTCTCCGATCGCAAGAAGATGAATCGAAGGAGTTAAAAAAACACCATACGCAGTCCGGGAGTATGCCAGTTTTGGCAGAAGCGAAAACAATGGTCTACGTCACCAACCATAACATGATCACCATGGCGATGGTCTTTTTTAAAACATTCAAAATGGCGGACAAGTAAGAAGAATCGAAGAGTATGGACAAAAATGCTCGTTTAATCGTGCCTTTTTTCTTGTCTTCTCGATGTCTGTGAATTGGGAAACACATCGAGGGTAGAGGAAAGCCATTCTTGCGCTAGAACTTTTAGTTTGTCGTGCACTTTATAGTGCTAATGGCACGTGCTAATGGCACTACGTACGTAGTCTCAGGTAGTAGTCTCTTCTTCGAAAAATATAGGTAAGCACGCTAACAAGTTTGCGCCTGTTTATTTCATTTTCATATTGTTAGAAAAAAGAATGCTTTGGAAACAAATAAGCAAGTGAGCTGCTCTGTATTATTTTCTGATGTTTGCAGAGAGTAATTTTTTGAGTAATTTAGCCGGTTTACACACATGTAGTTTTATATGGTGAGGTTAAGCATTTTTGTTTTGTTGTTTTCGTTGATTCCGTTTCGGCACAAGTTTTCATTTATGAATAAAATCTCTGGTTTTTCGAATTTGTCTTTCCGTTTGTTTGTTTTTTTCTGATGGAGTTCTGTTCTGGTGTACGAGTTCACAAGGGATTTCAGTAAAAACCCCCGTAGAACCTACATTTCGGTTTTAAGTCTGGCAAAATAGGTTCTTGTATTTTGGGGTAGTTATTGGCAATTTGGGCTTAGCAGTTTCTTAATTTTTATGAAGGAGATATACAGTAGTTGTAGATTACTAGAAAAAAAAAACTTGGGTTTGTTCCTTAAATATACAGTATTTATTCGTGACAACTGTATTATGATAAATAAGCCTAACAAAACTGATGACAGAATGTATATGCAGTCTTATCTCTACAACAAAAGTTGAAAAATAAATAAAATAAAATATTTTCTTGTAATATAATTTTGAAATCTCAAAAGTCAAACTCCTTGGTTAAAATGTTTACCATAATTTAACTGTAACCCACATATAAGAAGGTTCCTGCTTGATCTATTTTGGTAAAACAGGTTCTTATACATTTGGGTACTGACATGGATTTCTGTCAGCAGGTTCTTAAACCACAAGGTTCTTACACGCGGATTTTTACTGTATATTCCCTTTGTATTGTGTCTGCCTGTGTTTCATTTTTTTGCCCTTGTGTACTGGTACACCAGGACAGAACCCCTGAAACAGCTGAAAATGATAGATTAATCTAAAGCCCCATTCACACCAATGGTTAAACATGTTTAAATGTTGTGTAGTTTACATGTAACTATGTTTTAGCCTCCATCTCGAACGTTTTTAAATGTATGACTCAAACTACCTGGAATGATAATAAAAGCCATTAAGTTGATTTTAGTAAAGATTTCACTCCAAATATTTCAGGAATTTAGGATGTATGTTTCTAAACCTGTTTTAAACTAAACAACATTTAAACATGTTTAAGCATTGGTGTAAATGAGGTATAAGTAAGACCTTATGATTGTTTGTCCCACCTCAAACCCTTTTGCTTCCAACAATTCCACTGTCTGGAGTTTAGTGATTTTTTGCACGCAACAACAACAACAATTTTTTTATACATGGGGCAGTGAACTAGCAAAAGTTCTAGCGTTCGAAGAACAGCATATATACTGTAATTAAAAAATTCAATGGACTCATTAAATTTGTATATCCTGGAAAACTAAGAAATTGAGTTACATTTTTCGAACTCTAACTCAAACTAATACTATAATCAACCAGATTTAACCGGAGGTCAGGTTATAGCACAAGGAAATGAAGCAAAAGATGTGCAGGTCTCAAATGAACTTTGATCAACAAGGTTGAGGGATATCCTACCATAACATATCCTACCATATGGGAATTGATTTTTCACCAAGGTGTTAGATCTGAAAATAAAATCATGGCTTTTAACCCCAAAGACATTGTAAAAGTTCAGAGGTTTGCGATGAACAGCAACTTCTGGGGGGGGCACTCTTCTCTGTGGGCACCCACAAAACTTATATTGACCCATAATAATATAGACTGCTAGCTGTCTCTTATTTTTCTTTAAGTTAGTTGAGTGAGCGTGCGTGCGTGCGTACGCATTATAAAAGTTCTTTTAGCGCTCCATGTTTATATTGAACAACCCTTGAACAACACTTGCAGAGTATATACAAGAAATGCACACCAGATTGAAAAAAACAATATTATTTATTGTTATATTTTGTAGCCATAATTTGATAAATATCCATGACCTTGTTTTTTAAGGCCTTCTTGTACCTGTAACAAAAAAAGGAAATTAAATTCAATGAATGATGATGGTATCTGACATCAATTTGCAACAGTAATCTTGTGAGTTGTCTCTCATGTATGAATATAAAGGAGATTATTTCACTGCGAGGGAATCTCAAGATTTTATGATTTAGCCAAATACAAACTTCTGTTGATATTTTGACATAAATGTGAGCTTATGCACAGGGGCTGCATTTGTCCTGATCCATGTTTGATGTTATGCCACAGCACAGGGGTGGTATATAATAAATTGATATATATTTGATGTAATTGCCCCTTTTTGGCTGAACATTTGTATTTGGGATATGTAAAGTATAAACAACATTTCGCAGAATGAAGTATCGAACATCATGTACAGTAAATTTAGTCCACATTTAGCCTACTCACACTGATTAAAACTGATTTCACAGACATAAGTTATTTCTAGATGAGAGTCATGAATGAATACACTGCATGTGAAGAAAACTAGAAACAAACGCGATCCATTATACCTAAAATTACAAAAGCCAAATAAGTCATTACCATCTATACAGTAACCCTTCGCATCCGTAGGCAATTTTCAATGTGTGGTTGCCATTTTTACTAGGTTGTTGCCATCTATGAAACTTTGCCTGATCATCACTTACATGTTGTAGTTTTAAGGAAAATTAGTCTTGATTTCGAAAAAATTCGGCAAGATACTGAAAACTAAGCATAAAGACATGTACTTACATTCGATGCCCGTCAAGATGGCGGCGGCGTCTTCGAAGGCCGTTTGAAACTCTCGCTATTTTATCACAAAACTTCCGAAATATTGCACGAAACTTCCCTTGAAGACACAAGAATGACTCTTCTTCAAGATGGCTTGCTTAGAAGTCCCGGATATTGAACGAGGGGATCTGGGACAGCTTTTGAAAAACGTCCCTTTTTTCTCGCGATTATTTTTTCCGATTTTTGCGTATTTTTAGCGGAACAATAGAATCGTGACGTCACCGCTTCTGCCAAAACTGGCATACTCCCGGACTGATACGAATTTGGATTTAAAAACAAACAAGAGGCTACCAGTAGCCTATACTCATGCGCTTGCGTAAGAAAGTTTTACCATTTATTTTAAATGGGTCACGCACCCCTCCCCCCTCAGCGAATTTTGCGTGACACACATTGCACCATCGCTCAAGACATGTCGATTGAAGCTACCAATTTTTCTGTACTCGCGTTGAATATTTAATTTATTGATTCCTGATCAAACCCACACTAGTCTAATACTTCCCAAACCGTGAATTATTTGTATTATATTGGGTTATTCCAGAAAGAATCCACCCCCCCCCCCCCCCACCGACGGATGGCAAGATTTTTTGACCCCCCCCCCCCCCCCCCCCCCCCCATCCACCAGGATTTCCTGGCCCGCTAGGTCCCCCCTCCCGCCTGTATTTCCAAGCCCAGAGACCCCTCCTACTGACCGGATTTCCAATTAATTTTTGGAAGCCCAAAATATACAGGTAATGAAAAAAATACAGGTAATCGCATTCAGGAGCTTCTGCTTTTTAATGTCAAAACTGTGGCGATGAGTGCAATAAATTGGTAAAACATTTTAAAAATAAATATTGCGTGACGCATCATGGAAAAAAACCCTGTGATTTCAAGACCAAATCGAAATGAAATTTTTCTATAAAGCTAGTTCCTTAAATAACTGCTTTGATTTTGCCATTAGTTTTTTTCCAGGCTTCGTTTCATGCAAATTTTGTGTGCATGTGAAATGTAATTCGATCGCGTGTGAAATGTAATTCGATCGTGCGCTGTTCCAAAATATTTGTTCTATAGGTCAAAACTTTTTAATGAAACTCATATTTCCTTGAATGAAGATGTCTTTCCCTCAGTGAATAAAAGAGTTAAACGCTTATCAGAATTCAGTGATTTTCTGCTTCCGGAAGGCTTGGCGATTTATTTATCCTAATTGCAGCGTGCAGCGCTAGCGTCTGCGAATTATATCATAAACATCACAAAATAATATTTAAATTCAGCAACCTGCTTTATTTATTATATCTGGTGTTTTCTAAAATTTCCGACTTTTCCTGCGTATATAGATTGCCATTCTTATTGGCTTCACGAAGAAAACATTCGAACAAGTTTAATCGCAATTTGTCTTTACACAGGAAAAAGGACAACGAAGTCTCCCAGTTATTCAAATATCTATTTATAGTTTAGTCTCAAGAGCAAAACGCGTTAAATTTAATATCGCATCGAGAAAACCGTGCTCGGCAACGCAATTAAATTTGTTTAGCACATGTCGAAGAACAAACAGTCTATGAAATGTTTCTTACAAAGTAAATGGACATTCAAAAATGTTATTTTCTTTACCGTAGTTTTCCAGGAATGTTTCAAAATTCTTAGTAAAGTCTGCCGCTTCGCGCTTCGTAGGAAGACACGTCCCGCTTTTTGATAAATGGATGCAAATCCTCACAGGAAGATTCCAACACTTTCAGCTCTCTAACCGCCACTTCAAAGGCATACAAATCGTCTTAAGGACTTTTTCTTTCCATTTCGAAGTCTTAAAAGGCGTGTTTACATTCTGGTAATGGAAAATGAACGTCTGCAAAATTGAAGTGTGGAGTACAGAAGCGGTCATATTTGTTTGAAATCTGATGATAGTCTTCTCCGAGTGACAAATCGGTTCTCTCTAGTCCCCCCCAAAATCCAGACATGTGTTCAGTAGACGGATTCTGATTGGTTTAACTTTCCTGAAGCCTTTTAAAACAATAGGGGACAAAAATAACTTTCTAGGGGAGGCAGGGGCGAGTTCGCATTCACTAAAATATGCGCGCATAAATTTGCATGCAAAATCGTGACACAAAAAATAAGAAAAACGAAGCCCGTTTTATTACTCTTGCGCTTTGCGCATGAGTAATAGTGCATGTTTATGAATTTTAATGTTTAGGAACAACTGATTATTTCAAAATCCAAATTTCATTGTCACCAAACTTTTCCGTTTTCGTTCGACTTTTTGCTGTCCTTCTGTTCGTCCATAAAAGTTGTTTTTGTTTAGGTTTGTTTTGTTTTGTGTTTTGTTTGTGGAAATCCAAATTCGTATTCATCTTCTTGCGTTTCTACATTTCTCTGTCACTTGGGGACCTGTAATTGCGCTTACATCCCATTCTTTCCCTTTTTTTCTTCCATGCGTTATATAGCTCTCCGTTTCCTTGGTCTTATTGTCTGCCTGAGCTCTGTTTCCTCATCTCCATCGTTCGCTGGTGCTGTGGTTCTGTTTCCAAAATAGAGCGCAGTCTAGTGTGCTTTGGTTTTGTGTGTCTTACCTTTAGTATGACTGAGGTTACGGTTTTGGAGTCTTATATCTATGCAATTGTCCCAAACAAAGCTTAATCAAATGACATAAGGATGAGGTGTAATGTTATGCTTTTGGTCTTACAATATGGGAAAGATTTACCAAATAGGCACTGGGTACTTTTTAACATAAAGTGAAACTTGAACAATCAAAGCTTACTTTGAGGTTCTTCTATTGAGTTGCATTTCAACAAAATACCTTGGACGTAACGTTCGAAATTTAAATTCTTGCACTGGCCGATTTTGCTTACAGTCTGACTGCGCTTTTTATGTCTTCAATTATATTATAACTAACAATTGTTTATTTATATCTGTTATTATTCATTCTCCCAGCCGTTTCATGTCTTGATCTGAGATGGTCTTGTATCTTCAGCATTTTCTTTTTGCCATATCGCAGAGTTCTTCCCTCTGGATACGCAGTTCGGTTGAGCCCTGCAAAAATGAAAACAAACTATCAATGAGAAAAGTAGATCAAAGAAAACACGAAGAAGTTAAGATACCCGCTAAAACTTACTTATAAACGTCGTATTAAAAATTACAGTCATTTCAAATAAGATAATCAAGCAAGTTAACTGAGTCAAGCGTAGGACCGTGCTAAGGGCCCGTCCACACGTTTCCGGATATTTTTGAATCCGTAACTTTTTTGTTGCGGATTAGAAAATATTCGCGTCCACACGTAGCGTATTAAATGTTGTCAACAGAGCATGCGCAAAGGCCAAGTTCAAAGCCAAGTTCAACTGTAAACACGTTATTAGACTTGACATCTCGGTCGGCCATGTTGAATATTCGCGCGGTTAAAGACTGGATCCAATACTGTTACGTCAGCGTATTCAACAATATCCGGATTCGACCGTCCACACGATGCCGTACTCGTGGCGTATTCAAAAATTTTCACTCTGGAGAGCGGATTCAAAAAGTTGCGGATTCAAAAATATCCGGATACGTGTGAACGGGGCCTAACATGCATCCCAGAGAACATTTAAGGGCGGGAAAACATACAAACGGTGCCAAGCGCAGGAAAACATGCAACCCTTGCCTGAGCGCGGTAAAACTTGCAAACCGTGCCAAACGCGTAAAACATGTTACCCGTGCCAAGCGCATGAAAAATATGTTCAAACAACGTCTGGTTGGTTAATTCTAAGATTTTATTTGGCGTCTGATTGCTGTTGAACAAGTGGCAAAGGACTCTTGTCGGAATAAAACAGTCGCAGCAGATATCAATCTCTGTTTGTAAGTGAAAACCAACCTATAGTTCACCCTAATGTAAGCTATGTCAAATTTCGTTAATTACCTCACGAGTGAGCCGAAGCGGCAAGGTAGTTTCATCAGACACCTATCGAGGGAAAAGAAAAGTAAACTCCTGAATAAACGATATCTTTAGGTTTAGAGTATGTGCCCTGGTTAAATTTTGTATCTCGGAAGACAAACAGTAGCTTATATTACCTAATATCCAAAAAATGTGGTTTATTGCAATATAAGACAAGTTTAAAATTCTACGCTTTGTCAAAGTTTTTCGCAATTCACTTGACGCCAATCAGCCACTTTTGAACTTTGCTCGGGGTGATTTTTTTGCATTTTGTGTACTGCTAAAAGCATTTTAAAAATAGTTGTTATTTTAAACCTTTAAACTCCAGCGATCAAGGTGGTTCTGCATCGGTTTGTCTCTAGTGTTTACATGGGAAATGTTTTCTGTTCAGCTGAGCGCAGCGATAAAGAATAGAATCATATTTTGAGATAGAGCATTTAAAAGTTTCTTGGAATATATTTCGTTCGCGTATTTTAGCAGTCCGAAAGTAACGGATTCCCAAAAGTTGCGGCCCTTTGTGGCTGCTAATTCCGAAAGTAACGAGGACCGCTGCGCTGCTTTCGGAATTCTACGGTACTTCCCCGGCCCATGAATGGAATGCTAGACAACCGCAAGGTTACCTCCAGTTGTATGTTCGCCGATAACTATACATATATACCTGGGTGGAGGAAGAGAGAGAAAGAGGTTTCTGGTATAAGGGAACAGCACGGTAGCGAATTTCCGTGGGGATCATTTCGAGTTCAGTGTGAAGTTAATAGTTAGTGGATGGACACCAAAATAATCAGTTATCAACCCGGGTTGCATTTACCTGGGTATAACTTTAAATCTCTTATTATGTCTTTCAAATTGAACTGTAATCCCCCCCCCCCCCCCCCCTCCTCCACTTAAATCAGGTTACTTCACTGGAATTGTATTGTTTAAATTGTGTTTAGTATCCCAACTAACCTGGATAGAAGATCTTTTACGTCCTAGTCGCGATCGGGTGGAAGCAAACCCTTTACTTTCATTATACATACTAGCCAAGAGCACGAGGACTAAAAACAAACCTAGAAGCTTGGCATTCATTCTTAATCTTCACAAACTGCAACGAGAACAGATTAAACGTTGTTTAGTCGTGTGTCAGTAATGGCTAAAATGCTGTGAATTTTACTGAGCGCTGATCATCCTTTTAAAATAGGGTACGCCAATGAAACAGGAGATAGTTTTTTCGGTTTAGATAGATAGATCACAGAAAAGCAAAAAAATAATACCCTTTCCGGTTAATCTCAGTTATACTATTAGTAATGTTTGCTTTTATTGCTATTTACATTACCGTAATTGTATAATTAAGATAACGTGACGGAAATTGGTGATGCCGGATCAGATTGAGTAAGATAGAACTTACCGCCCAACCGACCCTTTTTCATTGAAAAAATCTCCAATTTAAATTTTTTTTTAAAGCATTAAAAACTAAATGGCAATATCAAATGAATGTTTATCATTCAGCTGGGTTTTTTCATCTTTAAATTTCTTTCCTCGAGGCCAGAAAATGGCGAGCTTATGAATGGATTACGCTAGAATAAAAGTTAACTAAAGAAATTCAGGATAATAATGCTTTAAGGAGTTTATAGTTTTTAAAAAAGTTCCTAATTTAATTTAAAACAGACAACTATTTATCGTTAGGAAGGATAAAGAGACATCAAAGAAACACGCAGTTTTTAAATAAACAATTTCATCAACTAATAGTAGGTTTTGAAGTGGTAACGAACGACAAAGGAACAATTATTACCAAATATCCTTGGAAAATGTTATCATTGTTAACGATCGTATAATTTTTCAATTGCAAGATAATTTTATGGGGATTTTGTCATGGACAAGTGATGACTCATGGAATTACAAAAAAATGTCTTTAACATTAAATTTCAATCGAATTGTACGTTTGAAAACTGGTGTGTTAAAAAAGGAAAATAATGAATGCATTTAGTTAGAAGTTATTCAATAGAAAATTGCATAATACAACTGGAACTTGCGAGTCAGTTCAGTTCAGTTTTATTTTTATTCTTTTTAGCTCTATGGGGAGAAAAACAAAGTCTATAGTAATGAGCAAAAGTGCCAGCTGTATTAAAAACTGTCCCCTGCATAAATTGTTCATCATACAAGTTTTTCTTTCCCTAAATCGAGAGTTTAAATCATGAGGGTTTCCGTTGCGCGTGTTCTCAGCGGACTCGTGGGACGTTTGAAACGGTATCTTCAAGTTCAATATCAATGATTTCACAAAAAATAGTCATTATTAAAATAGTCAAAAGTAAACAAAAGATACCAATACGATTAGCGTCGAATAGTGTAGTATTAGACATAATATACCGCCGGATATGAGTCAATTTCCGACCCCTAAAAAAGATGCCTCACGTTTAGCGTCCAAGTTAAACTATAAATTATCGTCAAAAGTCTCCATTTTAAAAAGGTCTCCATTTTTTGCCCCTCCTCTCGCCTCTTCCGCCCCACGTTTTAGTGTTAAGCTTTGAACGATTGTTGCTTATAGGATCATTGTCCGAGTTTAATTAAGGCTCTAACATAAAGTGCCCCTGTGATCAAATTTTTGATTTTGAGTTTTTTACATTTTCGTGTACAATTAGACTTTCTTACTCATCTTGCCAAATTTCAATTCATTACGAACATCAAAAGTCATTATAATTTCAACCCGTGAGGTATGTTTGAGTCTTCGACGTCACTTTCTCCCATTCGCAACCAAGCCTTGGAACAAGGTTGATTAATGGCGGCCGTAAATTCTCGGAAATAAATGTTAAAATAAAATGACTTCTGATGTTCGTAATGAATTGAAATTTGGCAAGATGAGTAAGAAAGTCTAATTGTACACGAAAATGTAAAAAAATGAAAATCAAAAATTTGATCACAGGGGCACTTTAAAGGAACCTATGTCATGTGGATTTTGACATTTAAGATCAAAACAAGCCCAAATTAAAACTAAGTACCTTCGGATAAAAGCTGGAAAGATCATATAACCAACAAGGAGCTTTATGGAAATCTACCTCCCATCTCAAAAACTCTGCAGACTCATAGACTACAGTTCAGTGGACATTGCTGGAGAAGCAAGAACGAGACTGCTTCTCAGCTACTTCTCTGGGATCCAACACATGGCTGGCGATCGAGAGGGCGCCCAGCAATAACTTTTATAGACCAATTAGAGGGGGACACTGGACTGGCGCGACAGGAATTCCCAGTTATCATGTCTGACAAAGGAGAGTGGAAAAAACTCATTAAATCGGTGCGGGTGTGCCCGAAATAGATAGATACCTTTGTTAAACACAATGCTTATAGAATACCAAGAGGATATATCCAGTGAATTTTCGAGAAGAGAATAAACCATAATCAGAGTTTTAATGAGTTTTCCAAGACATAAGGTGATAAACGTGAAAAAACTTGCCTAGTTTTTTCAATTTGCTATCCATTTCCATCCTGGCCACCTACATCCCAAGACACCTATCGTTTTACTCTAAGAGCACTAATGGGATAATTTTAAACAAAACTTGACATTACTTTTGGGATCCCACTGATACAAATATGTCTTTGGGCTTTTTTAAAGTAACACTGAAAATGGTGACAATGGTAAAAATGGAGGAGAGGTGTGCTAAAAACTCTTATGTCTGCTTCTGTGATAAGGCTTGAAATCTGAATTTCTGTAATTGTTATTTTTGCACTGCCTTCGCAACTATTTCCGTATTTTATTGTAGGTCGGCCTTCAATTCGCGCAAGTTCATTCTAAGTAATTTGCCTTCATGCCGATAACAATTCATACTACTACATTAGGCATGCAGTAATACTTAATGGTCCTCCAAGTGGGAAAAATCGATCAATTTTTCTTTACTATATCAATACAGTATAGCATCAAGAAGAAACTGATGAGTTCATTGTAAGTAATTTGCTTCCATGCCGATGACAGTTCATTCTCTGGCTGCTATTACTAAAATTAATGTATTATGTCAGGTAAAAATAATTTTAGGTTCAAAAGTACATGAAAACAAAAATCAATTTCTCCTCACAGCGTCAAGAAAAAACTCATAATGAGAACATTTGTAACACATGCTTTTTCTTCCTTTTCACTGACGTCCAAGTACGTTTTAATAAATTAAATTTCTAATTTTGCAAACCTTTTTTTCAATGTCGCGATATACACCACTCCTACCCAAAAGTAAAAAATCCAGTAATCGAATTGATAATACAATGCTTGTAATATATTATATGAGGCTGTAATTTTAACTTCCACACTCCCCTTGTTCCCTATTCCGGCTGGGTGGCTGACTGTCTTGTTCGCGCGGACGACTATGCCTCAGATGATATGGAGTTACGTTTAAATGCGATCACACACCTTCGCGTGCTCAGGCTCCGGCGGCTAATTGGGCCAGGCGGCTCTGGGGACGAGAATGACTCTTTCCTAGCCCTTATTTCCTCACGATCCCTGATCTATCCTATGCAGTCGTTATTCGGCAACGATTCTCCCCTCTGGATAACGACGCCAGTTTACCAAAGTGAAACAACTGAATTTCCCTGTGAAATTCCAGACATTTATATAGCCCGGGTATTTATGCTGAAGGCCTTCCTAGCACGCATAGCCTGCATGGCCAGAAAGCGGAGGGAGTGGGGATTCGAGCGCGTGGAGCGTGGGAGATAAGAGAACGCGAAGAAAGGGATCAGGTAGCTTCCACCCTCACAACATTTTGCTTGCACCCACTCGTTTCATCACTCAACCTTATATCTTCCTTGGTAAAAACTTGAGCTCCTGGGCACATATGTAAAAAAAAGATCCGGGGAGGGGAGGTTAGGGTTAGGGTTAGACAATCCCAAAAAAACCAATTTTTTCGCGGTTTGTAAATAAGCGAAAAAATATGCTCTCGACGGTATGTATTATCAAGGGATTTGAATTAGGTACTTAAGGGCGTGTTGAGGTTGCTTTCGCTCTCTTGGTGTTCGCTTCAGTGTCGCACATTACTCATCCATTTATTTTATTCTATCTCCACAGTCCGGATGGGTGAGCGCGAAGGAGCGGTAGGAGGCGCAATTTCACCAGGTCTGCAAGCAGTTTTAGATGCCCAAAAAGATTCCATTCTTGAAGCTGTTCAGACGCAGTTTTCTGGTCTGCAGTCTACCCTGCTAACCTTACTAATCAGTTCGCCGCCGACAAATATACGTTCAAGAAAAAGGGAAACGAGCAGCAGTTCAAGCTAAACCAGAAAGTCTGCAAGAGAAGTGAGAGGGCTTTGAAGGCTCTGGAAAGCGGCAACTCTGATAAGGCGAAAGAGGAACTCAAAGAAGGTATTTCACTACTTAAGGAAAGGCAGAAATTGATAAAGATTGCCGACAAATCGGAATATTTGGTTGGTCCATTAACGAGTATGTCGATGACGAGTTGGCTGACAACGAAGTCGACGCAAAGAAAATCAAAAAGGCTGAAAAGAGAGCCGCCGATAAGCTCAAATCTGTTCAGGAGAAAAAGAGAAAAGTTCGAATGCCTCAGTCAGCTAATTTGGCTCAAGGAAATTCTTATGCCAATGCTGGTTTTACAGCTCATAATTGGCGCTATTTTCGTCCCCAAAGCGGACGCTATTTTGGAGACCGGCAGTTCGACACATGTTTTAGATGTGGCCGCCGAGGTCACTGGGCCTCCGCCTGTTCTCGCCCAAAACAGTCTAGTACCGCAACCCTCTCTAATGGAACTAAACAGTGAAACGTTCGAGTATGAACAGTTTACCATGGCTTCAGACTTTGTTCAAGGCAAACTGAAGGCTAATGCAAAATTTTGGCGTGACATTGGTGCATCGTAATTTGTCCAAGAGATCATACTACACGGTTATACAATAACATTCAATCAAACACCTTTGTCATATTCAATAGATAATAGTAATTCAGCTCTAATCCACCGGGTATTTGTTAATGAAGCAATTTCAGAGTTGCTCGTTCGAGGTTGTATTCAAGAAGTGCCACATTATCCTGAGTTTTGTAATCCATTGCACGTTGCGGTTCAATCATCCGGGAAGCTCCGCCTCATTTTAGATTTGTCGCATCTGAACACGTTCATTGTTAAAAAATCTATTAAGTACGAGGATCTCAGAACTGTGCTGCAAATGTTTTCCCCAGGGGCTTATGTGTTTTCATTTGATCTCATATCGGCCTACCATCACATTGACATTTGCGAGGAGCACACAAAGTACTTAGCTTTTAAATGGCCTTTTGATGGAGTTATGAAGTACTATGTCTTCCGTGTTTTGCCATTTGGCCTTACAACTGCTCCCTACGTATTTTCTAAGGTTATGAGACAACTAGTAAAATTTTGGAGGAGCCAAGGGTATCTTATCCTTTTGTATTTAGATGATGGTATTGGAGGAGATCGTTCGTTTGAGAGAGCTGAATTTTTAAGTGCGACATGGTATTTTTGCTTCTGGATTCACAATAAATGAAGAGAAGTCGAATTGGGTTTCTTCTCAATTAGTAACATTTCTGGGAGCCGTTTTAGATTTTCAATCTGGCATGATCAGTATTCCCAAGAGAAGAATTAGTAAACTAAAAGCTTGTTTGGAGGAATGCGCGTCGAGAAAATACATTCAAGCCCGAAAGCTTGCATCAATCACGGGACAGACTATTTCCATGTCATGTGCCATTGGGAATATTGCAAGATTATTTACGCGAAATTGCTATTCTGCCATAGAACAAAGAAATTCTTGGGAGCAACGCCTCCCTTTATCTCCAGGCATTGCTAATGAATTTCATTTTGGCTGAAGAACATTGATTCTTTTAATGGAAAGACTATGGTTCCTAAGTCTAGCGTTGTGGGTGTTGTTTATTCCGATGCAAGTGATTCAGGTTTTGGGGGGTTTTCCGTCCAGTGTGGAAAAGACCTGGTTGCTGGCCAGTGGAACGCGACAGAAATGCAAGCTAGCTCTAAATTAAGGGAAATCCTAGCGGTCAAATATGTTTTGCTTTCGCTTATTGACAAGTTGTCAGGTTGTTCAATCAAATGGTTTACAGATAACCAGAATGTTCCGAGGATAATTTCATGCGGGAGCGGCAAAGATCTATTTTTGATTTGTGCTGCATAAACAAAATTTCCATTGAAATGGAGTGGATTCCGCGATCCCAGAACGAACAGGCAGATTTTCTGAGTCGTATTTACGATCGAGATGATTGGGGTTTATCTCAGCACATTCTTACTATAATTGATCAGATCTGGGGGCCTCATTCTATCGACCGATTTGCGAACCATCTCAATAATAAATTACAAAGGTTTAATTCAAGATTTTGGAATCCTGGTTCCGAAGATATTGATGCGTTTGTGTTAGACTGGTCAGGAGAGAATAATTATGTATGTCCCCCCATTTCTTTAATTCCCCGTGTCATTTTACATATGCGTAACTGCAAAGGCGCTGGGACTCTCATAATACCGCACTGCCCTTCGGCTCCATACTGGCCCATGGTCACAGCTGATGGTAAGGGTTTCCGAGAGTTCGTTGTAGCATGGATGGACTTGCCGACATTCCAACAAGCCTTCGTACAAGGACGTTGCAACAGCGTGTTTGGCTCGGAGGACCTCTCATTCAGAATGCTTGCCTTAGGGATCCTATTCTAGGGTAAATATTTTATTTTTATTTCAGGACGTCTCAATTGTCAGATACTGTTTCGGCCATTTATGTGTAAATCATTTCTGTATACTACTTGGCTTTCTTTGTACTCTTGGCTGTTCGTGCGGTGTCTAGCTGAGCACACGACAAACAATAATGGAGTTGTATGTATTGTTTTCATTCCGCACGAGCGGGAGGTTTTGATCTATTTAGGAGAGACGAATTTTTTCGCGGTTTGTAAATAAGCGAAAAAATATGCTCTCGACGGTATGTATTATCAAGGGATTTGAATTAGGTACTTAAGGGCGTGTTGAGGTTGCTTTCGTTCTCTTGGTGATCGCTTCAGTATCGCACATTACTCATCCATTTTTATTTTTTCCCTGTTCTTTCCTCTAATGTTAATGTTTTCTGTTTGTTAGGTGTGATGGAATCGTTGGCGCTGCCGGTTACGGAGGACGGGACCACCTGTGCCCTGTGAGAACGTTTGGGACCACATGTGCCCTGTGAGAACGTTTGGGACCATCTGTGCCCTGTGAGAACGTTTGGGACCATCTGTGCCCTGTGAGAACGTTGGGGACCACCTGTGCCCTGTGAGAACGTTGGGGACCATCTGTGCCCTTCTGTTTTGTTTTGTCGGGGAAATATTTGTGCTAAAATCGTGGATACGTTGAATGATAATCAACACTAAAAAAAAGAAAATACATGATCATTTCATATGACTATTGTGATGGAACTTATTTTTCTCCATTTTCTTTATGTTGTGTTCTTCTTTTGTATTTTTTCAGATGTGTTCAGCTCTCAGATGTGGATCGAGTTTGACGCTTCCATGCCTGCTCACCTGCGAAGTACCGCTGACCAAGTCAAACAGACAGTTATAGCTGCTAAAGCGGATGGAACAATAAGAACTTACTTGGGAGGTTTTAATTGATGGAAGCGATGGGCCTCCGAAAGCATCATATGCCACTTTCCCGCAAATCCATTTTATGTAGCGCTTTATCTCCAAAGTATTATACAGAAAGCACAGTCCCCTTCCCTGGTGTCTACAGCTGTTTACAACATTGATTGGGCTCATTCATTAGCGGGATTGTCTAAAATAACAGACCACACCCTCGTTGCGCTTATGCTTTCTGCCTCCAAAAAGATCCTTGGTAAACCTAAAACTCGAAAAGAGCCTATCACTCCGGAGATGTTACTGGCTCTTGTAACTAAATTCAAAGATAACTCTTCGCTTTACAGTCTCCGATCAGTTGCCTTGTGCCTGATTTGTTTTACAGGATTTTTCCGTTTTAGTGAACTTTGTGGAATTCGAGCCTGCGATCTCAAATTTTTTCCTTCGTACATTTCTATCTTTTTAGAGACTTCCAAAACAGATCAGCTACGAGAAGGTTCCTGGGTTCCGATTGCTCGGACTGGCCACGAGACGTGTCCTGTGAAGGCTCTAGAGAGGTACCTTGCCGCCGCAGAAATCGACTTACAGGAGGAGCTGCCTCTGTTTCGCGCCATCGCAGCACCTAGCAGTTCTTCTAAAGTGAGGCGACAAGGCATCAGCTACACGCGTGCGAGGGAATTGGTGAAAGAGGCCTTTGATGGCATTACTGACACTTCCAAGATTAGCCTCCATAGCCTGAGAGCAGGAGGGGCTACCGCAGCTGCGAATGCTGATGTTCCAGATAGACTTTTTAAACGACATGGAAGATGGTCTAGTGAAAATGCTAAAGATGGCTACATTAAGGACAATTTAAACTCGTTGTTGTCAGTATCTAAGAGTTTAGGAATTTAGATTTTCATCAGAGCCGAGCCCAGCAGGCATGGGGGTACGATCCATAACGCTGGGATTTTTCCCCATTTGTTAACGTTGTGAGTGCGTCGGGGTTTTTTCATCCTATGGATGCTCGCTCGTACTTCCCGATAAAACAGGAGGATTTTTGTATACGTTCCTATTTTAGCCGAAAATTCAGTTGAGAAAATTAAGAGGTGTTGTGCCAGAGATAGAAGACAAATTATGTATTTATGTTACAGCTCACCCAATAAGTTGATTTGAAACTCTAATAAATTCGTGCGGTCTCTAGCTGAGCACACGACAAACAATAATGGAGTTGTATGTATTGTTTTCATTCCGCACGAGCGGGAGGTTTTGATCTATTTAGGAGAGAGCTCTTATTCTTCGGCCATTTCAACTTTAACAGAAAGAAAATACACACTGCGGTTATAAACATGACAAACCAACGCATGTTGTAAAAAACTTTGATTAATGACTTGACGTTTCGTATGCTTCAACATACATCTTCAACAGTGACGGTTGGATATTATACAATAATATTTAAATGCTATGGAGAAAGACTGGAACCTAATTTAAAAGAAATGACAATAGTGAAAAAATGATAATATACAGACCTATCTTAAAGTCTGCTAGAAAATATAAACAAATATACAAGGCTAGTAAAGAAAAAGTTTCTCACTACCCACATTTTCATTTAAAGCTGGTTTTAAATCCTTAATCAATAACGGGCCACAACAACGGGCCACAAACATTAAATGGGATCATTTTGAAATTTCAACAACTGGGCGATCGGATATCCATTGTAGAATTAAGGAGACATTATTGATTAAGGATTTTAAAATAGAGCCTACTAATAAAACTATTCTCAAAAACGCTAGGTATTGACCCTGGGCAGCAGGCTGCACGAAACTCTAAGGCATGGTTTAAACGTCGCATTTTACATGCGCCGAATCGAATACTCATTTTAGTCGACTCGATTAAAAAAAAGTTGCCATTTGATTTAGACGTCGCATTTAATTACCGCCGAATTTAATTGCCAAGTGCGAGAATCAGTTACCAGACTCCGCTCGAAGTATCCCGCCAATATGGCTGAAAAAGGTAGATCCAACGAGCTGCGTGGTTTGTTCCTCGCAAACACCATTCGTGCTGTCAGGAAACGACGTCTTTTAATGCAAACAACAATGCATAACCTTTTGGCAAGAAGAAGACGGCTTCTGTATGTTTGTTCTTTTTTTATGCTTTTGCTATCGGAAAGAAATGTCACAGCACGTATTCCTCGTCTTCGATCGTGCCGTCGATTTATTAGAAATGAAGGCTGGTGGAACAAAGTATGGAATACCTACTCGGATAATCGGTTTAAGAAAACGCTGCGTGTATCGCGAGCAACATTCCATTTTATTTTAAGTCGTATTGGGCACGTACTTCAACGGCAAACTGTGACTGAGGACCCCATTTCACCCGAGGAGAGACTTGGGATATGTCTTTATAGACTAGGAAGGGGTGATTATTATTACACTATCGCTGAAATGACTGGAAGAGGAGTTGCCACTGTGAGTTCCATCGTACATGAAGTGTGCAGTGTGCTTGTTGAATATTTGTGGACTGAAAGTATTTCAAGTAACATGCCGAAATCCCGGGAAGACTTTGAAGAAAAGATTTTGGATATGGAGGAATTATGGCAGTTTCCTTGCTCCTGGGTGGCATTGGATGGATGCCACATACCCATGAAATGTCCACCTGGCGGCCTTGAAGCTTGCAAAGAATACCATAATTTTAAAAACTTCTATTCAATCGTTCTGATGGCCATGGTCGACTCAAATTACATGTTTGTGTGGGGCAGTTGTGGTTATCCCGGGAACTCCCATGATGCCATTATTTTCAAATCTACAAACCTGTGGAATTCAATTCAAGATGGTTTACTACCCAGCATAGGCAAATCTGTTGGTGAAGTAAATGTTCCACCCCTTATAACAGCCGACTCTGCCTTTCCTCTTCGTACATGGCTCATGAAGCCCTACACAAATGCTGTTTTGAGCCCTCAGCAAAGATATTTCAACTATAGACTTAGTAGGGCTCGTATGGTCGTCGAGGGAGCATATGGTCAGTTTAAAGGAAGGTGGAGGGTGCTGCTGCGGAAAAACGAAAGTGACAAGGAACATGTCCGTACAGAAACACTTGCATGCATGGTACTACACAACGTTTGTATCCTGCAAGGAGACTCCATTCCTAGAAAGCTTGACTTATCATTTGGTCCAGATGGCAAAGAGAGAAGAGACAGGGATGAAATCAGGAAACGTTTACTCATGAGAGAGTGCAAAAGTGTGCATGAA
>JAJLRJ010000008.1:28033431-28100931 GCA_024195265.1 Dendrophyllia cribrosa | reverse complement strand
CTGTCTCAGAAGACAACATGTATACCTTTAAGAACATCAGAGTCAGGAAAGATAAATATAATGACTCTGAAGTTTACATCAACACAGCCAAGTTTGGTACCACTATTGAACCTGCTCCAGCATTCACAAATGTCCTACCCATCACAGCAGAGGTGCCAATGAAGTACGTTACTACCACAGTAGCTGGACAGATACTGGGCATCGAACATGTTTCATCCTATCTATCATGCTCTAAATGTCACAAAAAAAAAAAATTGAAATAGTCTCCAAATGTACAGTAATAAAGTGTAAGAACTGCCATCTAAAACAAAAACAATCATCATGTTCCAAAAATTGGTATGTCCAACTGTTGTTTCAAAACACTGATAATAGCAAACTAAAGCTCTGGGGCCGTATTCACGAAAGCATTCTAAGTCCAAAGAGCCTCCTAAGATATAACTTAGGAGTTAACTGGTATTCACGAAGACCTCCTATTTTAAGGCATGTCTCCTTTTTTTCTCCTAAACGTCCTAAACTTAGGACCTTCTAAATTTTTAAGACATGTCTTAACTGGTATTCACGAAGACCTCCTAACTTAAGATATGTCTTAACTTTTGTCCTAAACTTAGGAGGTCAAAATTGACCTCCTAACGTATTAAAACATGTCTTGGCGGGGGCTAAATTCGATTGTTGACGAGTTTTACGTCGTTTTTTAGCGTGATTATTGTGTATCACAATAGTTACCGATTAAATAAACATTTTAAGGCATTATATTGCTTTCTTAAGAAAAAGTATATATTTTCTAGTAATGCCAAACAACACGGTTAGTTACATATAGGCCTTCGTGTCATTAACGGGTTCCACATTTCTTTCTGATTGCAGTGTTATATTTCCGTGTTTCGTGAAAATAAGCCCTTGTACAAGAAATATCGAAGTAGATCCTATTAAAATGATTATGGATTTGTTTGTTGCTTTCGCTACTGACCATAAACGAAGATATTTATTACCAGTTTTGCTATCTTAAATTCGAGATGAAATAAAGATTATTGTACTGTCATTGTATTGTCAACAATTTACCAATACAAAATATTCATTCATGTAATTTCCATAACTTATTATTCATAAGATCGCGCCATATAAACTATCTCTGATTGGTTTACTTTTACTAATCGATAACTGCCCGCGACCATTAAACTTAGGAGACTGCTAAGTTACGATAACCTTAGGATGGTCATAAGATATCGTTCGTGAATAGCACTTACGACAAATCTTATGAAGCTCTTAAATTTTCTCTTAAGTCATATCTTAAGATATATCTTAGGTAGGATTTCGTGAATACGGCCCCTGGGGCCGCATTCACGAAACCCTCCTAAGTTAAGACATATCCTCAGTATTGTTTCTTAACAATAGTCTATTGTTATTCCGACAATAGGCTATTGTTGAGAAACAATACTTAGGATATGTCTTAACTTAAGAGGGCTTCGTGAATCCGGCCCCTGTTCACATAAAGCCTGGTTTCCATACGATCGCTACGATCGCCGAAAAAGGAGACCGGCGATCGTAGCGATCATATGGAAACCACTCTATTCGGCGATCGTAACGATCGTAACGATCGCAACCAAAGATCGCGATCGCTGGGCTAGAAACAATTCTATCTCAGCGATCGTATAGCAATCGGCGCACAGCGATCGTAGCGATCGTAACAATCATATGGAAATCATTTTCATCGATCGTGCGATCGTAACGATCGAAACTATCCCACAAAGCAATGCAGTATCGCTTTATGTATCCCAGAGTCCTCCTGTGTTTTTCCGCGAGCGATCCTGCTAGCGATCGTTAAGATCACATGGAAACCAACACGATCGCTTAGATCGTTAAGATCGCCGGTCTCGTTTTTCGGCGATCGTAGCGATCATATGGAAACCAGGCTTTAGACCTCAATTATAATTGAATTATAATCGAATTATAATCGGAAAGCGTTCACATTAGCTTATTACAGTTCCTGATTATGATTGGATTATAATTTCTTCAAACAACCTCAAGGGGGTTGTTTGAAGTAATTACAGTGCGTAATTGAACAAAATGGCGGATACGTGGTGGCACGAAGAGACAACACATCTCATCACCTTGTGGAGCGAGGAGGCTGTGCAAAATGAGTGCACAACAAAAAAAACGTATGGGGCAAAATAAGCGAAGGAATGGCCGAAGCAGGGTACTCAAAAAGTGCGAAACAGTGTCGTGTTACCTTTTCTCTGGCATTCTTATGGGAGCGAGTTCGACAATCTGCAGATTCTCAGTATCCAGTCAGTCCTCGTTAAATTCTTCTCTGTTGATTTCAAAAATGTTGTGAAGAACACAGCATGCACCTACTAGTATTGGTGCTCTGGTGGTCTCGCAATCTAGCCTTTTGAGAAGACAACTCCACCGACCATTTAGTCTACCAAAACTGCTGGTGTTCTTGTATGGTTTCATTAACCATGGTTTTAGAGGATATGCAGGATCCCCAAAATAATTGGAGAGGCTTTCTGATAGAGGGCAGAGTTCATTAAAACATGCGCGCCATGGACACGTCCTGGCCAAGAAACGTTAATATTCCGAAAACACAAGCGACTATCCACAAATCCTTGTTATAAAAGGAGGAATTCTTTCCTGTTGTGGACAAATAAATGGTATATGGCAGCCATCTATTGCACCAAGTACCTGAGAGAAGTCCGTGTTTTCCTGAAACTCGTCCATAATATCTTGCACCTGCATCTCTTCTGTAGGAATACTAATGTATAGTGACAGAAGATGAGAAGTTATAGCCTCACAAACACTGTTAACAATATCACAAGCTGTAGAACGGCCAATTCCCGTTAACTGGGCAAGTGTTCTGTACTCTACATTGGTGGCCAATTTCCACAGCGTCAGAGCCACACGAAGCTGCAAAAATGCTGCCTTCCGAAAGCGTGTACAACGGAGGTTTCAATTTGAAAAAATGGATCAGCAATGATCGAGAAGTTTTGAAATCAATTCCGGTAGAAGCCAGCGCCAAAGATGTTAAAGAGCTCGATCTTACCAAGGACATTCTTCCTATTGAGAGGGCACGGGGTGTTTCGTGTTTTGTTGAGACCGACACATTTGGCTTCAAAGTTAGCGTAAAGGAGCGACCCTGCACCAGGCGTGGTATATTCTCAGTAGTGAGTTCAGTCTATGATGCGTTGGGAATGGCTGCGCCGTTCATCCTACCTGCGAAACTTCTACTGTAAGATTTGTGCAGAAAGGGCCTTGGTTGGGACGATGAATTTCTCAACAGTTTCTTGCCTCGTTGGCGGGTGTGGCTCGACGGTTTGCCAAAGCTTTCCCAGCTTTCAGTGGACAGGTATATCAGACCCACCAACTTTGGACAAGTTGTGACAAGTCAGATCCACCATTTCTGCGACGCCTCCCAATATGGATATGGTGCAGTTTCATATCTTCGCCTGGTTAATTCAGATGGTCAAGTTCATTGTTTCTTTCTGGTGGAAAGTCCCATCTTGCCCCGCTGAAGCAGACAACTATACCAAGACTGGAGTTAGCGGCTGCAACTGTGTCGATACGTTTAAACAAGGTGTTGAAGAAGGAGTTAGAAATACCAATTGATTGGACTGATAGCATGACTGTGTTACGCTATATTGGAAATGAGTCCAAGCGTTTTCATACTTATGTCGCCAACCGTGTCGCCTTCATTAGAGAAGATTCCAGTCCTCCACAGTGGAAATACATGGACACCAAATCTAATCCCGCTGACAACGCTTCAAGGAGCTACTGCGGATGCCTTTATTCGAAATGACCGCTGGATAAAGGGGCCGGCGTTTCTTCTGAGACCAGAGTTCGAATGGATCAAGCGTCCTGAGTGCAGTGTAAAATTAGCAGAAGATGACCCCGAGGTGAAACGAGAATCGAAATCATTCGTTGTTCACGTGAGCGAGGCGTACTCAGGTCTCATCTCTATCGTCATACGGTTCTCGTCTTGGTTTACGTTGAAGTTTATCGCACTATGCCTTCGCTGTCAAGCCCGATTCGTAACAAGGAGAAGAGAGTCGAAGCTATACGACGAGAGCAGCGCTAAAGCCCGCATAGTGGAATCGGTGACACGCCCAGAGCTGGAGAATACAGAAAGGGAGATTTGTAAGTTCGATCAGAATCTCGCCTTTGCAGAAGAAATTAATGCAGTAAAGAAAGGGAATTGTGTTAAGAAATCAAGTGCACTTTCAAGATTAGATCCGATATTCATTGACGGTCTTCTCCGCATTGGCGGGCGCCTCAGCAGGGCACCTTTATCTGACGACTCGAAGCATCAGATTATCATTCCCAGAGATTCCGACCTCGCCCGCCTGCTCGTAAGTCATTTTCACCGAGAAAGTGGTCACTCTGGTAGAGAATATGTTTTAGCACTGTTGCGAGAACGTTTTTGGCTGATTTGTGTTCTCTCGTCCTGCTTCATTTGCAAACAGCGACAAGGACCTGTTGGAGAACAAAAGATGGCGAACTTACCACGCCCTCGAGTTACTCCGGATCAACCCCCCCTTTACCTGTGTCGGTATAGACTATTTTGGTCCATTCTACGTTCGGCAGAAGAGAAGTCAAGTTAAACGGTACGGGGCAATCTTCACCCGTTTGTCTGTGCGAGCTGTTCAGTTGGAGGTTTCACATTCATTGGACACTGACTCTTTCATCCTTGCTCTTAGGCGCTTCATCGCCAGTCGGGGGCAGGTTAAAGAAATTCGGTCCGACAATGGTACAAATTTCACAGGAGGTGAAAAGGAGCTTCGTGTCATGATCAAGGGTTGGAATCAAGCAAAGATCCACGACACCCTTTTGCAAAAGGGTATCAAATGGGTTTTTAACCCACCAGCAGCCTCTAATCATGGTGGTGTCTGGGAAAGGCTCATCAGGTCTACTCGCAAGATTATGGGAGGTCTAGTCAACGAGCAACCTCTTGACGATGAGAGTCTTCCTTGATGCGTGAGGCCGAAAGCATTATCAATGGAAGACCTTTGACAACAGTCTCTAATGATCCAAAGGATTTAGAACCCCTAATCCTAAATCACCTACTTTTACTTTGCCAGGACACACCTCTTACACCGGGCCTATGTGTAAGGGACGACATGTACCCACGAAGATGGCGACAAGTGCAGTATTTAGCTGATATTTTCTGGGGACGTTGGAAGACAGAATATCTGCCGCTGCTGCAGGAGCGTCAAAAATAGCTTCGCCCTAGGAAGAATTTTGCCGTTGGAGACACCGTTATCGTGGTTGACGAATCTTCACCAAGAAATGTGTGTGAGCGATTGGCCGCATTACGGACGTGCGAGAAAGAATTCTGCCTTTCGTAACAACGTACCACCCGGCGTTGCCTAATCTTAAAAACATCTTAATGAGCAAATGGCATTTAATTCAGAACCAACCATTGCTAAGAGACATATACAAAGAGCCTCCCCTTATCTCATACAAAAAAGGAAAATCATTGGGGGATATACTTGTTAGAGCAAAACTCTAAAGGTCACGTTCCACGTTATCACGAGCTTATGAGTCGTGTCTGGCCTGTCAACACCTCTTTTCGTGCAAATCAAGGACTAATCATGACATCAATGACTAATCAATAACCAAAAATTTTGTGGGTCATTGATTAGTCATTGAGTATTGGCAATACTCGATGAGTAATCAATTGATTACTCATTGATTACCCATTGATTACTCATTGATTACATTGATGTCATTGATATCATTGATTAGTTAAGCCTGGGTTATTTTTGGCTTTCCTGCTGTTGCCGAACGCGTGAAATTCAAGTTTGTTGACAGGTATTAAAGTTTGTTTGTCATTTCTCATGCTTGAAATTTCATGTCATGTCTGTCTTCTAATGCTGTCCACATTAAAAATTAAAAATTGAAATGAACATTGTAGGTGTGACATTTTCGCGCAAGCAATGATGGGGAAAAATAAATGGTTTGATTGTTTTGGTTAAAAATAATTTAAAAATAAGATATTTTACATATTTCCTTTTATTTTTATTATAATTCAAGCGTCGTACCACTCTTACAAGAGTTGCAAAAAAGGGGAAGGAATTGCTAGGTTGAGGGCATAGGTGTCATGAGTAGGAGGTAGGGGTATAAAAGGAAATTTTTGTAATATCGCTATGTGCAGTTCATCGAAAGCGGGATTGGCTATTAACATTTGGAAAAAGGGCATAAATTGGAAAATGGTCGTAAAAGAGAAAAACTAAGAACTGACCTGTAAAAATCGTTGCTTTTCTATAACTTGTAGGTTCACTATACCCAAAGTAAAGCCTGTTAACGACCGGCGCAAACTAGAGCAAACGTACACGAATGCGATAACAGATGTGGAAGACGGATTAGCGTTGTCAACTGCCGCGAAAAAGTGGGGAATTCCGAGATCAACACTACAAGACAGGTGTAACGGCAGATATAACTTAGCCGGAAAGGGACGAGCTACCATTTTAACCGCAGAGGAAGAAGACAGACTTGCCAACTGGTTAGTCGAAAGGGCGAAACGTGGTTTTGGCCTGTCCGTGAACGAGTATCTGGACTCGGTGAAGCGGTTTCTCGAAAAGGACAAAAGGGACAATCCATTTAACGCGAACCGACCAAGTAGGAAGTGGTATCGAGGATTCATCAAACGAAATCCAAAAGTAAAGTTGAGAAACGCCCGTCCTCTGGAAAAGAAGCGCGTAAAAATAACAGCTGCCGATGTTGACTCGTGGTTCTTGGAGTACGAGCAGTTCATCAGAGCAAATGGACTTACAAACCGGCCCGCTCAAATATGGAACTGCGATGAAACGGGGTTCGACTTACAAGGCAAGGCAGGGGAAATAATTGGTCCATCTGCGCCTAAAGACCAGCCCTACAGAGTGGTGACGGGAACTAAGGAACTCATCACTGTACTTCCATGTTTCAATGCTGCTGGCCAGTGAATTTCACCATACTTTCTCTTTGCTGGCAAACATGCTCCTACGAGTTATAATCTTTTGGAGGGGGAGTTCCCTGCAGCGCCTGTTCCCTCACGGAAAAGGGACCAGAAAAGGGGTGAAATTGTGAAAACTATTGCTAGGCTACCCATAGGTAGAGTTCCAATTGGGTTATCACCATTGTTTTGGGACCTGTTAAGGTCTCCATGTGTCGATTCCATTGAATGGTAAGCCGAAATAAGGACAAGTAAAGAAACCGAATCAAAAATCGTGCAACAAAAAATAAGAGTTCATTACAGACATAAATCGGTTGAGAACACGTTACCAATGCATTCAAGACCTTCTTTGTGACTCCTACGCCTCCTTACATTCTACGGCCGGCGTTTCCACTAACAGTAGTTTTGATAACAGATACATTGTACTTTTTGATGGTAGATGAAGATTGTTATTGCTGTTATTCCAATACTATTAAGAAGAGCTAGTTATTTATCTTAGGGATAACATCAGAAGGGACAGAAAAAATAATTTGAAAATATTATAATAAGATAAATCAGTCATTAGCCAGGATATTTAAATGAAACATTCTTCTTGCAGTAAACAGACAGGGGACCCATGCCAGAGCTTCCCACCATGGCCAGCACCACAATCAATAGGTGGAGGCGCGGTGATACCATGCACCTATCTCATCCATTTCCACAGCGGCAGGGAAGGTGTCACTTTGGAATCCATCTCTTCTGCTGTGAAAAACATGAGGGAGAGAAGCGTTTTGACGATAGAAATAAAGAAAAAGCTACAACTGAAATTCAATAAAGCATACCTCTGTTGATGTTGATTAATTTCAAACGTGCTTTGAATACTATTTGCGTAGAACAAAACAAGGCTCTCTCTCCCGTTGGTCACGTTATCGAAAAAAATTACCTCATAACTCGCATCACGTATCAACAGTTGTGACTTGGAATTGCCGACCCTTGTAGGTATAATTGCAGGAGCTCCAGGGAACAGGATATCTAGCTTCGTTTTAAAACCATTTATGATGAAACTTATGATGATGCCAATGTAATGTGAAGGCCAGGCCACCAAAACAGCACCTTCTGCTATTTTTTGAAAATATGGCTCACAAATTATTTTCAAAATGCCTTCCCTGGAAAATTCAGCTTAAATATAGCAGGAATAATACAAATCAGAATCAAAGGCTCTTAAGAGCCAACCCGTGAATAAGAAATGCTAACGCGTATAACGCAATATTGCGGTAAGCTTATGTTTTTACACTGACACAGTTCAATATTTTTTTAGAACTGAACGTAAGGATTTTTGACAAACGCAGAAAGAAAAATACAATACATCACTTTCATAATGTTCAGTCCGAAGGAGAAAGAAAAAAAGAGAAAATAAAAAAAGGAAGGTCCCGAGCGAGACTAGAACCTCGGGCCTTCCGGCTGTCATTCCGCGCGTTGATCCACTCGGCCGTCGTGATCACTGACTCAGAATGGGCTAAATTTAATTTCTTGATACTTTTAGATCGAATTTAATGTTGCATTTAAGACAACAAATGCGAAACATCTTTAAACTTGTTGTTGTTTATATTCGTTTACAACAAATTAGTTATTGTTATTGCTGTTAAAAAAACACTATTTCTTGCGAAATTATCGGCTTTAATGGTTACTTTTCGTGTCTCTTACACGAGTGCCGGACCAGGGGCCACGATGCCGGTCCAAGGGCCCGCGAGCAATACCACAATTTTTCGAATTACGAGGAAAGTATTTGAGGAAGGAAGTTTTCAGGTTCAGGTGTAATAGAGAACCACAAAAGCTATCTCCAAGCAAAATTTTAGCTCATGAAGTGTCGATTCAGGTAGAATATACGAAATTATGTTGTTTAGTGCCGGACCAGGGTCCACATACTGCACTTCTTCATTCTGAATTTTCATGCTGTTTCTGCTTTTTTTTCACAAGGACAAATTTATAATTACATTTTTTTTTTTAATTAAAAAAAAAAACTATAGAAACCATATAACAAACTGGGTTGGGAGCCTTTAAACGAGCGTAGAGAAGCCCACATCCTTTCTCTCGTCAAGAAATGTATTAAAAACGACGTACCTAGCTATCTTCAAAATTATTTTCAATTACGCAATTTTCACATTCATAACTAAAATACAAGAAACAATGAAAATTTAATTTTGGAAAAAGTGAATCTTAAGTGCACGCAACAATCTTTCTTTTACAAAGGGCCGAGGATTTTTAATAATTTTAATAAGTTTTAATTGCTGCGGAACGAGCGCAGCGAGTGAGCAGCAACATAATCAGGATTTAAGAGAAATATATGAGAAAAATATAAGCCAGGAAAAATCTCGAATTGATCGCTTTTTACCAGAATTCACTGCGCCACGAACACATTTTGGGCCAGAATGCACTGCGCCACGAACAATAGCCTCGCTTGCTGCTTCAGGCTGTTGGCTGCGAGATTTGTAATATTTTGGTCCAACATGTCCCAGTCGAAATCGGAACTGAAGTGTCGAAGACTACCGCGAGTTGAGCGAGGACTGTGAGGCATGGTGATACAGGCCCGTAGGAGTAGGGGGGCCGGGTAGGCCCGTGCCCCCCCCCCCCCCCCCCCACTTTTCGGGTGAAAATTAAAAAAAAGAAGACTGCCACTTAACCGTCGAAAATATTGAAGGGGTCTCAGCCGACAACAGTCGATTGTGCCCTCTCACTTTCAAATTCGTTCCTACTGGCCTGTGATAGGACCATTGGATAGCAAAGATTTTCGAAGATTGTACAAAATAAAAGACAAATTTATTTTGAAATCACTTCGACAGCGGTCGATGAGACTGAACTGAGCTGAGCGCGTGGAGACGCGAACACGATACGGCTAGCTAGCAACGCAACATACTCATTATCAATAATTAAACTAAATTTTCACACCTTCCTCGTGGTGAACGCGTCCTTTGCTCAACAATATTCTACAGACATTGCAAGAACTTGATGCGTGAATTACAAAACAAAATTAGTCTTATCAGCTGGAGTTTTCGTCGATTCATCCCGGTTACATTTGCTTTGCTTCCCCTCAATGAACGAAAGAGAAAATTCTGTAATACCAGCGAGACGATAAAAGAGCATTATTACAACAAATTTACCGCAGCAATTACTATCTTTTGGATACACTAGTATTATATAAATAGTTTTTAGCATCAATTTTTAACTTTTCTGATTTGTATAGTATTATTGTCAGTCTTTCTTTTAGTTTAGTTTGATTTTAATTAGCAGGACCTGCATTGATAGCAGTCATCCTGGGTAAACATGTTCTTTTATTATTATTTATTATTTGTAGGCGCCAGAATTTCAAGTTAAGCGTGCAATTGTAAATAGTTTTTTCCGTCATTAGTTTCTTTGTTGTTAGCCTTTTGTTTTACATGTTATATTTATTTTGCACATTGTTTATATACCGCTCGCGTGTAATTTTTTTCCTGTGTGTTAGTTTATGGTCGGTCCGAACATAGTTAATAGCGGAGCTCTGCGGGCCGAAGGCCCGCGCGTAGCCCCATACCCATAGAACCATAGAACCCATGCTCGTCATTTTTCATGGTCATGGCTAGCGGAATGTTTCGCGGGCGCGTTGTGTGCCCGGCGTACACGCAGGGCTAACACGCGGGCGCGTATACCGTCGTAAAATATGCGCATATGACGCCACACAACATTCTGGATCCTTGCAATTTCACGTCACCTGGGAAAACACTGCTGTGTTTAGCGAAGAAAACCGTTTAAATTAAAGTCGTTATTCTCCTGCATTTTTTCGCGGTTTGCTACTCAAGACAGGGATACTAATTAAGGGATACTCAGGAGCCGCTATAGTGGAAAAAGAAGAGCTTTCAGGGATAAAATCTTGCTTCGAGGATGGGAGCAATGCGGGAGATGTTTGACAATTCGGGTTTCAGAACTGAAGAAGCGGAGATTTAAAGAATTTCCAAGCAGTGGAGGGACTTAAAGGTAAAACAAAATACATTTTTCGATGGTAATTTATGCTGATATCAATCTGTGATTGACTTTTTCTTTGTGTTCTCGCTAGTTTTGGAGAATTGTTTATAAAAACGCGCTCAATTAAATTCAGTTGTTTTGATTTCTTTCATCGGAGACATCTCGGCCTCGATGAGCTATAAATTGTTCGCGTTTTGCTTTTAAACATAAACTTATGGAGATTTGAATAAAATTTTTCGAAAAAAGATTGTGTTGTCCATTTTTATGTGTTTGTTTATTCATTACATAGGTTAAAAAGCGATTTTATGTAAACAAAACAAGACTTGGATTTTATAGTTCTAAACTTCACTCGCGTGGCCTTATGCAAATATGTTTGTGTATTTTTTGCAATTTTGATTTCTAAATCAGTTTCTTGGACAATTTTTTATAAGCAGCAGGTTTATTTTATTTGGAAATTAGTCGTACTAGTTATTCTAGACGGTGAAAAAATTGTTTTTGTGAACTCTTGTACGGTCTAAATATACTGTGCAAACGGTCGCGTAAGGGGCATTGGTAAAACCCGTGACGGACAACACGTGACGACCGTCACGGAGGTGTCACAGGATCGTCACGTGACCATCCCAGATTATTTTCATAGATTTGTAATCATTATCAATTAACAATTATCAATTACCAATTATCCATTGTTATAAAAATAATTAACCATCAAGGAATCTAGCGAGTTTGCCCGTCTGCCGCCGGACAAAGACATTTTGTGTCATGCAGGTATGGATTTTATTTGATATGACATCTACTTAGCTATAAACTATAAACTGTAAAATAAATGGCTGCTTTCAACGGGTTCTTTGCCGTCACGGATCTTAGACTGTTACGGAATTCTGGCCGTCACGGATTATTTTGTGGGGACCCAAAAATCCTGAATGAGTCGTCACGGATTTTTCTTCTAAACATGGTGACGACAACAATGGGTTTCATTAACTAATTAAGATCTGTAAAGTAGATATGCGATATGCTAGAATCATTGACCTAAAAGTAAATGGCTGCGTTCAACGGGTTCCTTGCCGTCACGGATCTTAGACTGTCACGGATTTCTGGCCGTCACGGATTATTTTGTGGGGCCCCAAAATCCTTAACGATGAGTCGTCACGGATTTTTCTTCTAAACATAATAATAATAATAATAATAATAATAACAATACTTTTTTATAATGCAGAAATGGCTCTCCCAGAGGATTCAACCACCGCGCTTTTGCATCGGGATTCTCCTCTGTAAACTTCAGAAGCCTATGATTTGTTAGTTGGTGACGATGACTGCATCAGCCGCCTACCATTTCGACCAACAGGGGGGGGGGGGGTCCATTTTGAAGTATTACAATCAGAAAGGGCCACAAGATTGGCGCACAGACGGCCACAGATGGATAAATCAGGGGACTGTGTCCCTCCTTCGGAGAAACCCAGTTGTAAAAAAAAGTTATTTTTACATCCAAAAGGAAATCGGGGGTGCGTCCAAATCCTTTGCAAGAAGTGTTTTTTTCCATCCTAATAACAAGGATAGCGGCCCATTCCTGATTCAATATTTGGGCGATTCATCGGCCTCAAAGATTTTCTGTCAACAGTGCGTGAATTTATTTATTTCAAACAGTTCAAACTACTAGTTTTAATTTGTTTGGTCACCACAATCACATGTTCAAGGAAATTTATTAGTTAAAGAATATTTTCTGAGGGTCAGAAAATATAAAGCGAGAAAAGCATTGTTATTTAGCTGTTATCTGTGCACGAGTAAGCATTTGTGCTTTCATTTACAAAGTGTGACTTTCTAATTATTCGCACCTTTCATCTTTTTGTTAAGTTCGATTGTCTTGTTTGTGATGGGCATTGTTTGTTGTGAATGAATGCAATGATTGTTATTTCATATAAATTGTCTCCGTATCATAAAAGGAATCAATTGTGACAATTATTGCACTTTTGTATTTCTCGTGATCGCAATTTTTGTTCACGTGTTGCCACGAAAAAAAGTGAGCATGCACTGCTGCTTAGGGAACATTAAATGCAGTAATTTAAATGTTATGCGAGGGTCCACATTTCAGTTGCTGTTTGTAATTAGTTTATAATCTTTCATTGTTTCCTTTAATTGCCTCATTGCAATAAACATTCTCAAAGAAATCTTTACTTGTTTGCATATAGTCTTATCTAATTTGTATATAGTTCTAATTTTGTAAATTTCATTTTTTTCAATGTAATTCTTAACTTTTAGTATAGTAGGTCCACATCAGCCCTTTGGCTGCCTTTTATCCAACCTACTCACCAAATAAAGTATGTATGTATGTATGTATGTATGTATGTAACGAGTTTATGAAATGAATTCTGAAGGACGTAGTTTAAAAAGCCAGCATAATCATTTATGAAGACAAAACTGAATGAAAACTTTTTCCAACCTGTGTTTTGATTCATTTAAATGAAAACTATTGTTAACAGTAATAACTGGGTCAAATTATTTTTGAGTTCTTACTGATTGTTACCAACACCCTTGCCTGGCAGATGGTAGATGAAATTTCGGTAGAACACGAGAACAAAGATATGAATGTGGAGGAAGATGTTGCGTTGGAAGAGCATGGCGTGGTTACAACAACAGATGAGCTAATGCAGACAAAACTGCAAGCTGGCAGTGGGGTGCAGGCAGCTGAGCTGGTTCTGGTGGATGACATGATGCAGGCAAATGAGGAATTGCAAGTTGGCAATGGGGTGCAGGCAGCTGAGGTGGTACAGACAGCTGAGTTGGTTCAGGTGGACAAGGTGATGCAGGCAGGTGAGGTGGTTCAAGAGCAAGAGAAAACACTTGTGCATGAGGAACTACAAGTTATCAATACCCAGCAGGAAAGTACATGAGGAACTACAAGTTATCAATAGCCAGCAGGAAAGTATAATACTGCAAGGGAATAAGGATCTTTAGGCTGGTAGTAGGATACAGACAGGTGAGGTGGGTGAATATATGCAGGCTGGTGATGTGGCACAGATTCCTGATCTGGAGCAGGTGGAAGAGTGTCCTGAGGTGAGTACAATAATTATTATAAACTGCATACTAGATAACTGCAATGGGGTCTGAGCTGTTGCAGTCTAAAAATTAGGAAGTACTGTCTTTATCAGTCTAGGGTCCAGGATCATCATGGGGCAAGAATTATTTGTGGTATGAAAAAATGATTTTGAGTTCAAGAGTCCCCCCCCCCCCCCCCCCCCCCCCAAAAAAAAAGAGCAAAGGCCTCTTTCATGCAAAATTATTTATTAATAAATTACATTTAGGGGTCTTTTGCAAATTATCATTCTCTTTTTTAGGTGACTGGTGCAAGAAACAGTGCTACTTATACATGTGGAACATGCAATATATTGAAAAGTGAAATCTGACAGTTGAAATGCAAAGTGACCAGATTGAAAAACAAACTGGCCAGCAACCAAGAGCAATGGGTTGAGACCTTCAGAGAGCTTCAGGAACAGAAACGGCCGCTTATGGTGAATACTGGTAAGACTACCATGTTCATGTTGCCACAATCTGTGCTCTTTAAATGAGAATAAACATCGTAAGAGCCCAAATGATATAATTTAAACCCGAATTGAACAACTACACTGTACAATGTATAGTATGATGCAATAAAGTTTTACACAACAAGATGAGTGAAATGATCCAAGTTGATTTTCTCCACTGATGTCTCATTAAGTTTGATATAGTATTGCACTTACTTACAATGTACGTATAAGGTTACAACATTTAGTTATTAAAAATATTATTTTTGGCAATGTTTAAGCTGTCCAAACTGATGCAATTGTCGAGACGGATGAAGTTCCTGAAAACCTGAGTGGCCAGATGACAGACCAACCCAACTGACCAGGATATGGATGAGGATGATATAGCTATAGACGAGACAGAAGAAAGTATGAATTGGTTTGATGAAGACCCCACACGAAGTCCTGAGAAAATTGATAGTGAATACAAAACGATGAAAGATGATGATGACAGTGCAAACAAACAGCTTTTTAGTACATGTCACTTTCTGAGCAAGGGCTTGTGCAGAAGGGTACAGGGTCGATTGCAGTAAGAGAATAGACTATGATGGGGTAGGGGATCCCAAAGGGCATTGGCACCTACCGAGTGAAAGTTGGTCCAAGTACCCCCTCTCGCCTCTCCCCCCTCCCGGAAACAACATGCATGTGAATGCCATCAAAATAAGATTCTTTCTTTAAAAATAATAAAAAAAGTTATCTTGTCAATTTCTAGATCAAAAACTTGTAATAACATTGCTAGCTACATGCTTTCAAATGAATTATGAACCAATTATATTTGTTATTATCTTGTAGGCTAGACATGCAAGGAAAGAACCTGAGGGAGGAACCCAAGGCAATTGTGTTTCTATCCAAATTACTGCTACTTTTCCAGTTCTGCCACTTGTGCTTCTTCTCCAAACCCAAGGTTGATGTCACTCATACAGGTACTATGTTAACCATAGAATCTAAGTGCAGCAACTGTGGTGAGAAAAATACCTGGCAAAGTCAACCGGATCTACTTGACAAGTGTCCTGGAGGCAATCTGTTGTTGAGCTTCGCCGTGTTATGTGCAGGAGCCTCTATAAGGAAAATGCTGTTAGTGTTTCGACACATGGGTGTGTTGGTTTACCATGAACCAACATACTATTACCATCAAAGGCATCTACTTATCCCTTCTGTTGTGGCCTTTTGGAGAGGATACCAGAAGAAATTACTAGAACGGTTAAAAAAATCAAGAAGTGGTGCTGGCTGGTGATGGTCGCCACGACAGCATGGGCCATTCAGCCAAGTATGGAACATATACAATCTTCTGTTGCGCTGTTGACTGATCATCCACATTGTTCTTGTGCAGGTATGTCATATCTCATTCTATGCCTAAGGAAATCTGAATACACTGAACACTGCCGCTGTGCAGCAAACCTAACTGGGCATGTTGAGCAGTAAAAGAAAGTATTTTTTTTACATCTCAAACTGATTAATTATTCATCAAGTTTGAACAAAGAAAATCACAAGCAAACAGTCCTTGGAAACCTAATCTATAATTAGCATAGATTTACTTTCCCTTCATTTTCCGTATTTAATGATCAGTTTGAGAAGCTATATCAAACACTTGAAAGTGTATTTCATGAAGTATCCAAACACCTCAAAGTCGGTTACCTTCGTCATATATAAAATTGTATTTTGTGGCAAGAGAGAAAATGTTGACTCAGCACTAAAGAACCACTTGGCACAAATCTGCATATATTTTCTTGAAATATTACATGTACCAGGAACTTGTTTCAATTGAAATAATTTCATCAATTTCAGGCAAATCAGGCAGGAAGCAGTTCAGGTATGGAATTCCTTGCGTTTGAAAAGGCGTTCACTTTCCTTCCGGGGGCACTGGCATGGTTATCAAGTCTTTCATTTCAGACCGACCTACATCCATTGCAAAGTGGATGAGAGAAGACTGTGCAGAAAAATGCAGGGACCTTGGAAAACCAGTTGTGCAGCACTTCTTTGACATCTGGCATATTGGAAAAAGAAAGCTTCATTTACATGTCAGTTATCATTTACTTGTAAATAACAAAACAAATCAGTTCCAAGTGTTTGTTTCTGATCCTTTTATTGATGCATCAATCAGTTGCAGCTGTGGTCTACCTTAGAGTACATCGATTGTTCATGAGAGAATTAATTGACTGACCACTGAGTGGTACCCCTCCAGGCAACTGGTCTGCTTTACTGAAAAGGCTTTTTTGATTGCCTTTGTTAGGCTCGTCTTGTGTAATGCAGAGTACAGCTTCTTATATGCCTCTGATACAGAAAAAAGTAAATCAAATAATGGAAAAATACATTTTAAATTTTAATAATGGTAAGTTTCACAAATAAGATCCACTGTGGATAGCACCATGTTATGGATTGATTTACAGAAAAAGAAACCAAATTATTGATTTGCTACAAATTCAATTACAGCCAGTTGAACACCGCTTGCAGTCTGGCTGGGAACTCCATTGTCATCATCATCGTCATCATCATCATCGTCATCATCGCTATCATCATCAACATCTCCATCAAATTCGTCCCCTCGAATAATGCAAATGTTGTGAAGTACACAGCATGCTATGATCGTGTTTGGGATTTTCCAATGATCCTCATCCAAGCGCTTGAGTAGTGCTCTCCATCTACCCCTTAACAAGCCAAACGCATGCTCAGAAACTATTCGTGCTTTAGAGAGTTCTTTATTAAACTTTTTCTGATCTCGGTTTAGTGCGCCATTATCTTTGATAACTGGTATAAGCCAGGTCTTCAATTGGTACGCTGAGTCTCCCACCACAAGGGGGCGAATTACGGTTCCTCCCAAATCCAGGGTAGGTTCCATGAGAATATCCTCGTTTTCGGCGGCCCAATACACATCACTTAGTCGCAGCATTGGAGAATCATGCAGACTCCCGGAACACCCAGTGGCAACAGATAAAAAGAGTCCCGAAGAGTCAACAATTCCTTGCACTAAATAACTGTAAAAATGTTTCCAGTTATAGTAGTCGTTGTGATTCTCTTTTGGTGCCTTTATAGGAATATGCCTTCCGTCAATCGCAGCAACAACATTCGCAACCTTCAATTTTCCTGCTTATTTCCGCCCTTGTAGAAGGAAACTTTATGAAGTCATCCTGCAGACGGCAAATTGCTTCTACAAACTCATGACAGCACTTAACCACTGTAGGTTTTGCTAGTCCGATCACCGGTCCACATGAGCGATAGCACTCACCAGTCGCCAAGTGCCACAAGCTCACAGCCACTCGCTTTTCAACCGGAACAGCGTCACGCATTCTAGTGTTTTGTCGCACTATTGCTGGCCCTACCAGCCTACAGATATACTCAAAAGTAGCCCGAGACACTCGGAAACTTTCCTCCCACCAGTGATCGAGAGCTCTGTTGTTTAAAAGTTCCTGGACCCAGTTCTGGGGACGAGGAAATATCCAAGCATGTCTTGGCCGGCGAGCAACTTGCAGACGACGGTTTCTATAGAACAAATACAGCATCTGGAGTGATTGTAAAAATCGTACTCGTAGACGCCTTCTACGCATTCGTCTTAGAATGAAATTTTGGATTGCTAAATCAACCGATATTGCCGATTAAGAAGCAGAAGAACGACTGCAAGGAGACGATACGTTTCGCGGTTTGCAATCTCCATGATGAATTAAATTTCCTGCCAAACACTACCAGGTCAAAAGTTGACCTTGGGTAATTATTTGCAGCGTAACCGGGAAATATTACCTAACCGGAAACCCAAGCCGATCCCAACCCAAGCCAAACCTCGGGCACAAGGTATGTGTAACCGCAACTATTGTGTAACTGTACTGCGCACCGAGTGCCGGAAAATTCCGGAAGTTCGGCCGCGTGCTTTTGAAAGAATTCAAAATAAAAAAAAGCGAGGACAAAATTGCGTTCTGTGTTTTTCCATGCTTTTAAGTATTAATTATCTAAAAGTTGATTATCTTCACTACTTCCAAGTGATTGCGGCTATTTCAAGCGAATTGAAACGAAATGCTTTCCAACCCAAAATTTCACGGGAGGATCTCTTTGAAAATCCGACAACAATTCCCCTCTCTCAAGATCTCAGTGTAATGCTACCAAAAATGCAGTGTAAAGACTATTACAAACTTTTTATAGACTCGTGTGTGATTGAACCTACAGGTGTCAAAACTTGGAAACAACAATTCCCAAATTCCTTCGCCCATTGGAGGAAAAAGTTTACAAAAATATATCAAATAACTAAGGACAATAAACTCAGACAATTCTCATTTAAATGTTTGCACAGGATAACTGTAACAAAAAAGGAACTTAAGAAATCCAAAATTACCACAGATGATAAGTGCACCTTGTGCACAAACAATGAATCACTAATACACACCTTCAAGGAATGCTCTGCAACATTGTCGTTTTATAACAGCGCTTTGAAATGGTTTAATGATATAACCTACTTAAATGTCAATCCAACAGTGGAACAGATTTTATTTCACCTCACAAACCAGAAAGCCTGCTTGACTGAAATTCAAGAATGCAGACTTGACCTTCTTCTGTTATGTTCAAAGCAGTACATATACGCTTGTAAAACAGTTTCTACTATCCCTAACATCATAGAATTACAGAATAAAATTCAAATGCAATGGAAAATAGAAATTGACCCCTACAGCTGTAGCTGTTCAGACGAATATAAAACCCTCTACTTTATTTATGTCTAGTTAGTACTTAGTATATATTTATGACACATGTTATTAACAAAGCCGCACATGAGCACTGCGTAGGCCGAGCTTGGTTTGATGAGAACGGAGGAAGTGGGGAAAAAGGATAACACTAGGATTGGCAAACGTTTGGCCACGTGAGTGGCCGTTTATTAAATCAATAAAGTGTACAGCATTTATTTGCCAATCACTCATACCTAAGGAAGAGCTAGCCCTTTAAACGACCTCGTTCTCAGCAAAGGTGAGGGTGAAAACCGCTGGCGAGCCCCAGAATAAGACTATATGCACAGGAGAAGACGGGGTGAAGGAGGGGATGAAATTCTAGCACGATGCTTTCTTCAATCGACGTGAAGGAAGAGAAAGCACATCGAGGAATGTGACGTAATACCCGCGCGTAATACCGGAAGCCCCTCAGGCGGAAGTGAGAACGGAGTCATAACAAGCATCATAAAACCATTTATTATATAAACACCAATGAAATACCAGGTGGGCTTTCGCGCGTAAACATCATATCTTCACACGTGAGAATAACATGTTATCTTCACACGTGAAAAGATCACTGTTGCTATGGTTACATAATAAATCGCGCCTTTCGCAACGGCGCCTTTGTCAAAGTAGTCTCGACACAATTTCAGAATGGCGGACGAACCTAACTAGAATCTAAATATTCTCGATTTAATCGACGATAATTCTAAATGCAGATTTATTGATGTGTCCGAAGATGATGTTGACAAGCTTATTGCTTAACAAGAGAACGAAAATACGAAGAAAAAGAGAGAGAGAATTAGAGAAAATCCCACTGGAGGAGCTGAATGTATACCTCAGTGAGTTCATTGTTGCAGCTAGAACGAAGAAAGGTGAACGATATGAGCCGTCTTCTCTCAGAGGAATCTTATCAAGCGTTGACCGTTATCTTACAAGGCGCGAATATAGGAAAAGGCTATTCATTGATCCCGAATTTACGAGATTGAGAGACGCATTGAAAGCAAAGCAAAAAGAACTGAAAAAACAAGGTTTGATTTCATTGGTGTTTAAATAATAAACAGAACATTACATGGCAGCTTGAAGATACGAAATTTCTCTTCTCGTGTTGAAAAATATTTCACTCGTTCGCTGCGCTCACTCGTGAAATATTTTTCAACACTCGAAGAGAAATTTCGTATCTTCGCGCGGCCATGTAATATCCTCTATTTATTTTACCGGGTAAAATAAATCTCCTTTATGACACATGTTATTAACAAAGCCGCGCATGAGCACTGCGTAGGCTGAGCTTGGTTTGATGAGAACGAGGAAGTGGGGAAAAAGGATAACACTACGATTGGCAAACTTTTGGCCACGTGAGTGGCCGTTTATTAAATCAATAAAGTGTACAGCATTTATTTGCCAATCACTCATACCTAAGGAAGAGCTAACCCTTTAAACGATCTCGTTCTCAGCAAAGGTGAGGGTGAAAACCGCCACAGCCCGGACGCAAAAGGAAAACGGGCCACCCCACCCGAGACCTACGCAGAGCACACGAAAAGGCTATTAACATACAGAAAGATAAGGCCAAGACTAAAAGAAGACTGGCTCCTGCTAGAAATTTCAACGTGTGTCACTGGTACTAAACTAAGTGAAAATACACTAAAGGTTTTAATCAATGAGATTGGCCCCTGCTAAAACTCAAGGAATACTAGCTAAGGATACTTAACTGAATAAAACAACAGTAAGGCTTCAAGCAATAAGATTGATCCCTGCTCAAACTCATAGAATACAAAAGATACTTAACGGAATAAAACAGCACCAAAGTTTTAATCAATGAGATTGACCCTTGCTCAAACCTACTGAATACTAAAGATACTTAACTGAATAAAACAGCACTAAAGCGAGAATCAAGGAGTTTGGCCCCTGCTCAAACTCAATGAGTACTAATGAAACAAAGTTAAGGCTTAAATCAATGAGACTGGCCCCCGCTCAAGCTCATTTAATACTAAAATTAAGTACTGAATAAAACAACAAGGCTTTAATCAATGAGATTGGCCCCTGCTCAAACTCATTGAATACTAAAATTACTTACTGAAGAAAAAAGACGCCAAGACTTTAAACAATGAGAATGGCCCCTGCTCAAACTCATTGAATACTGATACTGAAATTACTTACTGAATAAAACAACACTAAGGCTAAAATCAATGAGATTGGCCCCTGCTCAAACTCAGAGAGAAGTAAAATGCTGTTAACAAGGCAGAAATAAGAGTGGCCGTTGCTCAAACTTGTTGCATGGGAACGGAGGAACATAGGAATCTAACGGATTGCTGAAAGATGTCCCTAGAAGTTTTGGCTAGTGGCCTACTGATTATAGGGAAGGGGTCCTTTTGTACTTTAGAAAAGTGTTAGACTTCCAACGCCCAAAGCGTCTAATCTGTGAATCTGTGAATCAGAAAAACCTAAAGCGGCGGCCCACGAGGCAGCCCCTATCCGGAAGCTGGGAGTTTTGTACCGATCAGTTTCAAGACTACAAAATGAGAGAGCCTGATTAAGGGAATCGACAAATTGTGATCTGCGGACTGGGGAGTTGTCAGGCCAACAAAATAAGGGACCAGAAAGGTGTCCTCTAACGCTTAGATACTCGGCGATAGTAGTAACCGGACAGATCGGTTGCGATTTGTGAAGTAAAATATCAACGGGTTGAGTGGGATTGCTGTGCTTGAAGAATCTCATGGTTAATTTAATGGCACTGGTCTCACCATTAGTGGATGTCAAGAAGGAAATTTGGTTCAGTTGAATAACATTCTTGGAGGACTGACCACTACGAAACGTAATTTCACCTACCCGAAGGGCTGCAAAGAATGCTATGGCACAATGGCTTTCATTGACTTCCTATGGTAATCACCTGATACGGTGCTAGAAAAGGCATTAACGATTCGTTCCAATGAAGGTAAAATAATGGGGAGTCTCGAGTCTGCAACAGATGGATTTAGCTTAGAATAGCCTTTTAAGGCAAGTTTGACTGTGGGGGATGGGGTCGGGTCAGGAAAAGAACCCAGCCGATGAACATAACCAACAGAGGAGATGTAGGTGAACACCGTGGATGTCGAATATTTGGATTTGGCTAAATAAGCTATGAATAGGGCTAAATCATGGGCGCTAACTGGGAGAGACAAATTGGAATTTCCGAGCTGCTCGGATAAAAATTGCTTAAAAATTAACCAAGGCCTCTGGTAGGTATATAGAGAGGAGGTACTGATGGATGCCCGTAACAAAGAGCTCAGGATTTCTCCCAGTTCTGTGGAAGGAGGGGTGACGGCACAACGGTTGGACTCTCCTCTACATTGGGGTCCAATGTTTTGAATCGCCCCACCTGTAAACGAGACAGGCAGTCAGCAAGGATATTTTTCTTTCCCTGAATGTGTCTAGCCCTAAACAGAATGTTGTGCCGAAGGCATGTCAGAACTAGTTGACAAAGAAGATAAAGCAATTCCTTATTTTAAGAGGTTTGCTGATTAATCACATGCACGACACTCGTTATCCGTAAAGAATAAAATCCGTTTATTGGCCAAAGAATCTCCCCACATCTGCACCCCGAGGACTATGGGAAAAAGTTCCAGGAAGGCAATGTTTTTATGAGTCCAATCAGTAGGCCACTTGCCGTATGCCCATTTCCTACTAAACACGATACCGAAGCCCAAAGATTGAGCAGCATCAGTGTAAAATTTAAGGTGAGACGAAGAGTACCAGGCGTCCTCAAGGAACATGGATTTGCCATTATGGGATTGAAAAAATGATTTCCAAAGTGCCAAATCCTTTCGGACATCCTGAGTTATGCGGATGTAGTGGTTAGGGTGCTTAACACCAATTGTAATGTTGATTAGGCGGCGCAGAAAAACTCGGCCAGGTATATAGCACAGCATGCAAAATTCAGTAAACCAATGATCGACTGAAGCTCCTTCAACGTTACTTTTTTACGTGACAAAGTGTGCTCAATTGCCGACAAACACCTCAAATGCTAAACAATCGAGTTCTATACTTGCAAAACTCAATATGTGACAAGGTCCTGCCGTCTTCTCCTGCGCTATAGGAACCCCGAGCTCATTGCAAATGTCAAGAAAAACAGCCAATTGTGATCCACAACGAGAAAGCGACTGATCGATTATCAAAAAATCATCCAATATGTGAATGATGTTCTCTACACCAAGTTTGTGACGCGCTATCCACTCTAACGAAGAACTAAACTCCTCAAAAAATGTGACAAGAAGAGGAGCAGCCCATCGGCAAGCAACGGTCAACATACCATTTCCCTTTCCACTGAAACCCTAGCAGCTGATAATCGGAAAGGTGAACCGGTATAATGCGGAAGGCGCTTTTAATGTCCGTTTTTGCCATTGCACTGCCCCTCCCAGATTTCTTGATCAAAGAAACAGTGTCGTCGACTGTGGCATAGTGAACAGTTGAAAGTTCCCGGGGGATTCCGTCATTCACAGAGCTACCCTCCGGGTATGACAAATGTTGAATCATTCTGTATTCTCCCTTAATTTTCTTCGGTACTACCCCCACTGCTGACACCCATAAGGGGTCTACAGGAGGGGTGTCGAATGGGCCAGCGATACGGCCAAGTGCCACTTTTGATGCCACCTTTGAATCAATGACCCCGGGGAATTCCCGAGCAAACAGAAGGTTAGGTGCAAATGAGCTTTTCCTTTCCCCAACAAAATCCAACTTAAAACCCTGTGTAGCTATACAGAGCATTAAGAGCAGTTCTCTGTAAGAATCGAGAAAAGTGGGAAATGAAAATTTTTGACCCCCCTTCAAATTTTGCATGAAGGTAGGCCTTCATGGGGGATGTTAAAAAATGACCTTGATTTAGGTCGATTCTTCTTTGTTGTCATGGTAACATCGAATGTTTGATGGCGCCCGCAAAGGCAGTTTTGAACTCAGAAACGGCTGTGAAAAGTGCAAAATGTAAGGAGCCGTTTCTCGCGTTCATTAAAACGTTACAAATTAAGACTTGCACCAAATGTAAAACATTTATTCTAGTTTACATTAATATATATGGCAGTTTATCACATCAACTATACATGAATCTAACGGTCATTCAATGCGATAGTCTTTTAGCCGTTTGAGCTGATGGGAAAAACTAGCAAAATATTTTCTTAAATATTTCCAAAAGTACGCTAGTTCTGCAACTCAAACTACGTGACCAGTTAAAATATATATTCTAGTTACTAAATATATAAAAATCTCTGCGGCGCGGATTTTTTTTGGACGTAGGACATTAAATGAAAAACCTTCAAAAACCATGCATACTAAAATTCGGCGAAATCTACATGCCATTAATTCGCCAATTATTCTTCTAGAAAACTGAAACGGCTTTCAGGTTAAAGGAATAGAATGTACTCAATGCGTTTCTGATCAAATTAACGGTTTGTGGCCGTTTTTTTTTAATTATCTTAATCCAAATAAAGCTTACTTGGCGGTTTCCTCCAGTTCATTACTTGCAAGGAAGAAGCCTGTTCGTTCTGCACAGTATACATTTCGTAGAAAATTTCGAATGCTTAAGTCGTCTCTTGTGTTAAATTGTTTTTGCTTGTCTTCACTGGCGATCTATTGACTCTTTCAAGAGCAATAACAACAGATTTCATAGCAGCAATCGAAGCAAGCCATCATTTCTAGTTTGGATCTGCATTATACATCTCCATCAGATGTCACCATTTCCTCTAGAAGAATGGAAATCGTCTGCTTTGTAATGGTTAAGCGAAGAATATCAATAATTGAAGTATTCAGGAGTATTTACTTCTGAACGAGAAGCAAACCTTGCATTTAGCCACGTATTTTCCAAAAACATACATTACGGGTCAGCGGAAGTAAACAATGTAACAAAATAGTTCATGTAAATAAATTATCTTGTTTCACGGTCACGCGCCAATCTGATTCGAGATATGGAGAATTGCTGTTTTGCTTCTCCTTTACTGCCTTGTTTAGACAGTGAACAGCAGGAGAAGGAAACATTATTCCTCAGTGACTGCAATCGAAACATTTCGAGGCACTTCGAGGCACTTAGAGGCGTATGGGCTCAGCAAGTGCAAAGAGGACATCAGTGATGAAGCTGCTCTATTACTTTGTCGTGCAGGTGGGCTATCTTGATTTTATTTTATTAAATCCCTCTTCTGTAGTGAAAAATAAAAAAATTATGTACAAAAATATCATGAAGGTAACAGAGAAATTTTTGAAGAAACAACTATAACTATAGGATCGCACCATGAGATTTGAAACAGTTTCGGTTGTCGCATAAATTCGCAACTTTTACTGTCAAGTGGGTTTTCCGAAAATCTTTATTGGAGAAAATCTGGAACACCAGGCTTGGACTTGAAATCCTTTAACGCGGTAAGACCGCTTTTAAGAGTCTTTGCATGAGAACAAATAGTGAGGGATTCGAAACAACTTGCTCGCCGTGTAAATTCGCGACCTTTGTTTTGAAATGGGTTTTCCCACAATTTGGATTGCAGAAAATCTGGAACTTTGGAATCGAGGAACCGTGGACTTGGAATCTTAATACAATCAATGACTTTAGTTAACATCCAGGGGAAAATATTTTGCACCTGTAAAATTATTTAAAGTGCGTAATTAAAGTTTAGCAACAGATGTACTATTGTTTTTTTTTTAAATTGTAAATGTCGAGAATCATTGTTTCAGGCCATCCTTAAATTATCTATATCTACATCCAGTAAGACCAATTTAAATTTGGTGCTTGGTTTTGGCTTATGGTCTAAACTTTTTTTTAAGGATTTTTCGACGTTACACGTGACGAAGCAAATAGCTTCAGGATATGTAGCCACCACCGTGATCGGCTTGGTATTTACTGGAGAGGCAGACGAAAGACGTGTCAAGTTCCAACTGAAGTTGCGAATCATAAAGACCGCAGTATAAAAGGAGATCGCTCTGTGTTAAAATGCCACAGTATCTGTATCAAACAACTAACAGGAACTGTTATACCCGTAGGTTCGGGTAAGAATAATTTTATATCAGAGTACTTGCACACTGTATGGAACAGGACAAGTGTAGAGTTAAACGTGAACTAAACTGAAAATACGTTATAGTTTATTTTTGTTTTATTTATTAGTTTCACCATAAAATAAACTTACAAAAGAAAAACGTGAGGCATAAAAAACTTAACATTATCTTACAATGAACTAAAGAAAAAACGGAAATAACATGGGATCGAGACAACATTACACCAATTTTTGCTTTGTTTGTATTAATGAAATTTTCTTTGTCCTAAATCTAGCCATATGCCGAGAGTGCAGAGAAATTCTTGCTGGCGCCATTAAAATAAAGGAAAGTGAGAAATTTAAGGTGAGAATACACCTACAAGGAATGGGAGTCTAGTGAAACATCATTAAGAATTCAAGAATTCAACTGACGATAACCGATTTAAAGGTGACCGTAGAAAGTGCTATTTTATTGTTATGAATTGACAGAAAACTAAAGTTTCCTGTGTTATTATTGATCTAGGATGATAGCGAGAGATCCAGCCGTCCAAGCAAAATGTACTGCCGCAGTAAACTTCGGAAAGCAGCTGTGACTCAAATAATGACACCAAGAAAGATGGATCTCTCATGGCAGATGGATATTCAGTCTAGTACAGATGCAAGTGATCACGATGAAGACACTTATTCCTGTAAGAACATAAATGCTGAGAAATTACAGGCTGTAAATACACTGCTAACCCTCGATGGGAACGAGCCTCTTGACCGTACGTTGCAGGTTTCGTGGACGGATGCTTCAGAGAAAACAAAGCGATTCTATACTTCAAAGATGAGTGAAGTCGTTACCACGCTCCTTGAACTTGTAGCGCCTAATGATGCTGGATTATTGTGGCAATCTTTAAAGGAGACAAAGGCGATTGATAAGACATTCGCCGAACCTTTAAGTTCAGAGTCTTCTCTTTTGACGTCACTCGAGAGAGCTACAAACAAGCTACACATAATAGTACCAGGAAGCAAATACTTAGCATTATGGCAGAAAAGTTGTCATTCAAATATCTTGAACAGCTTATTCCAGGACTTTCACAGTACCGATTCTCAGCTGCACGTCGTCATGGCCTGCAACACGGAGTAGGAGCTCTACCCCCTCCAACATTTCAAGCAGTCCGAGAGAAGGTGGATGCGGCTACACTTGAACATTTTATTGATTTCATAACCAGTCAGCAAGTTATTCAAGATCTTCCTTTTGGAAGACGAAAGCTCAAATTATCCAGCGGGGAAACTCTTGAAATCCCAAATGTCATTCGTCTAATTATCCCGTCCCGCTTGGTGAGCCAATACTGCCAATTCTGTGAAGAGACAGGTTTCACCCCCCTGGGAAAAAGCACCCTGCTAAGGATTCTCTCAGAAAGTTGCGGTGCATCTGTCAGAAGATGTATGCAAGGTCTTGACAACTACCTGGCTGACGGCGCAAGATCGTTTGACGAATTAGCCTGTGTCGTAGACAAGCTATCGGATGTTGGGCTTGATGCAAACACTGCTATTCGCCTGAAGGAATCTCTTAAGGAGGGAAAACAATATCTGAAGGGGGACTACAAAGTACTTGTTGTTATTATTAATTATTATTAGTTATTATTATTGTTTATCTCATTTTTGCTCGTGTGAATTGTGTTTGCTTAATATTTCGTGTGGTTTTCACTGCCTTAAATGTCTCCTTTATGTTATTTATACTTTAGGTTCATGTAGCCCCTGAGTCTACCATTCCTGATCATTGCAGAGCGTTCGCCTTAAGCGACACGGAAAACAGCAGCTACAAAAAGCCATGTAGTCACGAACACAAAGAAAGCTGCGATAGATGCCTCAATCTCAGTCAGGTCAGTGATTGATATGTTAATTAAGTTAAACATAATACGTTTTCTTTGGACGAATTCAAACGCCTTTATTTGCGAAACCAGCATTGTACTGAAATGTTCAACAGTGGATATTTTTTCTTTTTGTAGGTTTTAGAAGAGATTCAAAATGAGGTGGATAAGAGAGACTTTTTGTGCGAAGACGACAGTGATGAAGTACTCTTTTTAGTACGAAAAGCCAAACAAGCCATCTCAGAGTGGAAGGCGCACCAGCTTCGAAGTGTTCATCAAGATTCTTCTCGGCTAAATGTTCTGCAGTCCTTGGATGCCTCCTCCGTGTTGATTGTCCAAGACTTCGCTATGAAGTATATGCCATCTCGATACAGGGAAGCTCAAAGCGATTTCTTTGGAAAACGCGGCATTTCTTGGCATGTCTCAGTATGTCATAGAAAAGTCAATGAGCGACTCGAGGCGCAAACATTTATTCATATCCTGGAATCAGGCCTTCAAGACAGCGAGACAGTAGTTTTGATCATGGAACATGTGCTTCGCTCCTTGAAGCAACAGCACCAAGAAATAACTACGGCATACTTCCGTCAGGACAATGCCGGTTGTTATCACTCTTCATACACCATTCTCTCTGCAAGAGTTCTTTCAATTTGAAGTGGCGTTCAGGTGAGGCAAATTGATTTCAGTGATCCACAAAGTGGAAAAGGTTCGTGCGATCGTAAAGCCGCCCAAATCAAGGCTCACGTTAAAAGTTATGTTAACGAGGGTAATTCAGTTACTACCCCAAGCGAGCTCAAAACGGCCATTGAATCAAGAGGAGGCATTCCAGGTGTGCGCGTTGCAGTGGTAGCAGTACACAGTGCAAATGTAAAGTCGTACAAGTTGGAAGGTATCAATGCGCTTAACAACTTTTCCTTCAGTGATGCGGGGTTTTACGCTTTCAGAGCCTATGATATTGGTCCAGGAAAACGTTTTCAATGGGGTGCATTTGAAACAGGTAAGAACATAATTATAAGCAACAGTCTTACATTTTGTTCTTCACATTCATTCCTTCACAATGGAAGACCCAGTTCCTATGGGGAGCAGTATTAAACAAAGTTACTATTGTATGAAGAATGTGTTAACTCTTCTTACCGATAGCATAGCCTGTGAAACAGGCGCAAGAGTAATATAAGGATCAATTTCTCAAACGCGCGCGCGTCGCGCACGCTATAATAAAAATCAGGCTACCGTATTTACGGGCTCGAAACAACACCCGGGACGTTTATTACAAACTCGCAATTTTAAGGTAAATTATATTTATTTTATTTTGACAGGGCGTTTATTTTACGGGCTTTTAATTTGAAATAAAAAGGCAGTTCTATTTTTGTGACATACGCTGGAACAAAGTCACAAGTTGTGGCTCATACCGCGAGAATATTAGTATTACCTTGTACATATCGTCGTTCGATGTCCTTTATTTGTGAAACATTTGTTTTGTTTTTTCGCCAATTTGCAGAACCAATGGAAAAGGATTTCCCATGGTTGGACGCATCGTTTGGCTTTGGTGACTTTTCGACAGTTTTCCAGAGAGTGTCGCAAGTCACACTTACGTGTGATGCAGCTCGCACTAAAGGGACAGATAGTGGTACTACAGGAAATTACAGTTCATCTTCTAGTGAAAATGCAATTGATGTTCATAGCGCGAAAATATTCTCCTGCCCTGAAGAAGGCTGCACAAAGTCTTTCGTTAGGTATTCAACACTAGAGAAACATTGCGAGTACGGCATTCATGTTAGGTCTCTGGAGAAAGTCACGCTACAGGACAGGGCAAAGTTATGTTATGCCCAACATTTGCAAGAACACCAAACGCAACAGCTGCAGCTTTCAACTGTTTGTGTAGGCAGTTATCCTGTTTTTCCCCTATTAGATACGGAGTTCACTACGATGGGCTGGGCACTTAAGTCCAAATCAAAAGCAAGCAGATTCAGCGAGAAGCAAAAGATCTTTCTTGACAGCAAGTTCTTGCAAGGAGAAAAATCAAATAAGAAAACCACGGGGGAAGCCGTTGCGAAGGAAATGAGAAAGGCTAGAGATACAAATAGCCAGCGATTATTTACTCTTGAAGAGTTCCTAACCCCACAGCAAATCTCCTCATACTTTTCCCGCTTTGCGGCGAAAAGAAAGCAGCTTACCAAATCAGAATATCAAGCGGCTGAAACCGAAAATATTCTACAAGAGGTTCGAGAAGAAATCATTAGCTCGTTAGAGCAACACAAGCATCCAATCGTGCACGAAGAGCTCCAGTTGTGTGAAATGACGAAAGATGAACTATCATCGCTACGAATGACAACGCTCAAAGCCATCTGCAAAGAGTATCACATGCAAGTTACAGGAAGACGAAAGGAGCCCTATGCAAAATGTGTCGTTTCTCTCGTTGACAGCTGTAACTGTAAAGCCTTGAAGTAATTAAAAACAGGTTAGGAGCTTTCAGAATAGTAAGAATTTGCGAAAAAAATGTATTCCAAACATGGTGACATCATTTCAGTTGCGCATGGCTTATACTTATTATGTTTGAGGCCTGTTTTGGAATACATGTAATTACAAATAGGCGTGCCAGTTTAAAAATACTAAAGAAGTTAAAACTTAAAGGTAATAACCAGTCTAACCATGCCGTACCTCTTATGTGTTACAGTACTTCATTTCACGCGATGAGCAACATGTGCGTTTTATCAACAGACAAATGTATGGGAAATAGTAGCAGTATACATTTGCTCTCAACTTCGTTTTGTACTGTATCTCAATCCTGATGTAAACGGAAAAGTTATTAAATTGTATGTTATGACAGTAAATTGTATTTCAGTTAAAACCGCTGACCAGCGATGTTTTGACCGAAATTCAATCTTGCTTCGGTGACCATCAGCACTACATAACCTGTTGTTATTACATTGGGAAGAGTCATTGGACCTTCACTAGAAACAAGCAGCACGATTAGACGTAAGAGAGGGGTTTAATGTATCTGAATTGTTCAGAAAATTTATGCTGTGCAGACGCGAACAGGCTTCTTCCCTGCAAGTAACGAACTGGAGAAAAACCGCCAAGTAAGCTTTATTTGAATGAAGATAATTTTAAAAATAACTGCCACAAACCGTTAATTTGATCAGAAACGCATTGAGTACATTCTATTCCTTTAACCTGAAGGCCGTTTCAGTTTGTTAGAAGAATAATTGGCGAATTATTGGCCTGTAAATTTCGCCGAATTTTAGTATGCATGGTTTTTGAAGGTTTTTCATTTAATGTCCTACGTCCAAAAAAAATCCGCCCCGCAGAGGTTTTTATATATTTAGTAACTAGAATATATATTTTAACTGGCCACGTAGTTTGAGTTGCAGAACTAGCGTACTTTTGGAAATATTTAAGAAAATATTTTGCTATTTTTTCCCATCAGCTCAAACGGCTAAAAGACTATCGCATTCAATGACCGTTAGATTCATGTATAGTTGATGTGATAAAATGCCAAATATATTAATGTAAACTAGAATAAAGGTTTTACATTTGGTGCAAGTCTTAATTTGTAACGTTTTAATGAACGTGAGAAACGGCTCCTTACATTTTGCACTTTTCACAGCCGTTTCTGAGTTCAAAACTGCCTTTGCGGGCGCCATCAAACATTCGATGTTACCATGACAACAAAGAAGAATCGACCTAAATCAAGGTCATTTTTTAACATCCCCCATGAAGGCCTACCTTCATGCAAAATGAAGGGGGGTCAAAAATTTTCATTTCCCACTTTTCTCGATTCTTACAGAGAACTGCTCTTAAGTGTGTGTGATCACAATTATTCACACAACGGTGCATAACACACGAATGGCACAAGACAAGGTGTACACATTGCCTGGCCGAGAAGATCATGCTACACCGTGGAATATTGTACAGGCACAAACAGGGTATAAATAACCCCAACATGTAAACCTGATAAAAAAACAGGGTATAAATAACCCTAACAAGTAGACACGTTAAAAAACAGGGTATAAATAACCCCAATATATACGCATAATGCCAGTAGGGTATACATAACCCTAACATGTAGGCATGGGAAACTAGGGTATAAATAACCGTAACATAAGCATAATACCAGTGGGGAATAAACAACCCGACAAAATGACATTAGCATGATACATGTAAAATATAAACAAGCTGCTCCGAAAAATATAAGCCAGCTAACAATGGGGTGCACAAAACGCCCAAAATATCAGAATAATACAATTAAGTAAAAATATCCCCACAATGTAGACATGATATAAGGGATAACTGAATGCCTGTAAGAATATTTATAATAATAGAAATGCGCGTAATGGAAGTAAATGAGTCGAGCATAAGAAACAGAGGACAATAAAATGCTGACCTAAATTAAAATAGTACAAATAATTATGGCTTCAGCTGTTTGATGGCAAATAGAATTGCCCCACGATAGTTTCTAAACAGCCGTTGCTCTCCTCGTAGTCTCCTACGCAGCCGTTATTTGTGTCGTCACGCAACGCTCCTCCCCACTAACGGCTGCTGATACCCGAACCACATTCCTTTCTCTTTGTGTTTAAAAGGCCAATCACGTATCAGCATGTTGACAATGACGTCAATTTTCGCGCGAAAAATAAGCATGTGCCAGACATCTAAGCTTGTGATTTCCGTTCGTGTAATGATGGGCGATACTCCGAAGAAAATTGTCGAAAGTGGCTCTAAGTGCTTTACATGTTCGTCGCCGCCTGCAAATCAAGATAAACTCTTTATTTTCGGAAAAAGTTCAGTCAATTTTCCACAAATTATTAGATCAGCGCTTGATGTGGATGTTAGCTGCTATTCGAACAGTAGTAAAAGTAAGTAAAGTCGCGCACACGAGCCAGAAGGCTCACAACGGCCGGAGCTTAAACCCGGTTTCTGTAGCATGAAGCGACTAGGAATATTGCTACTCCCCCCTGGATGGGATGCTAGTCCATCGCAGGGTTACCCCCAGCATTTTTTGTCGCCGGTACCCATTTATACACCTGGGTGGAGAGAGACAGTGTGGAGTAAAGTTTCTTGTCTAAGGAAACAACACGACGGCAGAGACCAGGCTTCGAACCATCGACCTTCAGGTTGAAAGCCCGACGCACTAACCACTAGACCACCGTGGCTCCATATTTTCGAACAGTAGCGAGTTGTTTATTTGCAGAAGCGTTTGCTATAAACGTTTGCTAAAATTTCAGCGTGCTTCTGAAAAGCTTAAAGAAGTCTAACGAGAAATTGACGAGGCCTTTAACACCCGAGAACGTCCAAGGGCAAAACGATTGCTTCGGACTGCAGATGAAGAACTTGAAGAACTTGAAGAACGAAGACCCGCGTTTCCTGTCACCGAGAACGTGCCTACAAGCCGAGCGAAAACTTCGAAAATGCTGCAATTCGGCAAAGGCGAAGCTACAACTTGTACTTCTTCTTCTTATGTCAATTCCAGTAATCAGGAGTTTCCGTCTTGCGTAAGGCCGCCTCATTATCTACCTGGTTTTATATCGCCGATTCAAAGGCATCCCTATGGTCTCGTGTTGAGCGCCTTTCCAAATCAACATTCACGGAAAGCCAATTTATCGCAAGCATTTTCTCCCGGACTGACGTCAACACCAGGTCCTACTTCCATCAGCGATGAAACTCAAGTTAAATTAGCAGTGCAATATCCCAGTAAAAACGTAAACAAAACTCTTCACGGTGCTTATCAGTCGATAGGAAAAGCCTTAGCACATGGAGTTCCTTCGCGAATTGCGGGAGCTGTAATGAATTGCCAGTCTGTGAGAAAGCACATCGTGGAAAAGGTGTTGAGGATCGTATCCAAAGAGGTGACTAACTTGTGCGGTAAAGGAAATCCTTCGCTTTTAAGGAAATCAGAAAAGGAGGATCTGGAGAAGTTCGACTTAGAGCTAGTCTGTAATGAGTGGCGGGAAAGAGCCCCCATTTTCTATTCATTTCTCCTCACCTCTGCTATCAACAAAAGAACGAAAAATTCTAGCTGGTTTGGAAGCCTTGCTATCGCAGGCTCTATTCTCTTGAAACAGAGAAATTCAGAAATGAGTTCAACCGCATCTGTGATTGGTATCCTTCTCAAGAGAAAGTCTGTCGAGGTATGGAATTGTTCTGTTTTTCTATTTGTGTATTTTGTAGCAAAATAGAACAGGATTTTAAAGTTTGGTTCCCAAATCAAAACAATCTCGAAATTCACATTTCAGAGACCTGTAGTGATCAGTCCATGATAGTTGAACCATACATTCTGGTTTTGTTTGGCAGAACAGAAAGAATGTAAGCTTACTAGCTCTGTACAATTTTTCCCAGTCCCCCTTCCACTCTTATATGTAGAGAGTTATGTGCCCGGGGATAGGGTGTGGGTTTTGAGGTGCTCGGTCCTTAAATGGGGTATCTTGTTTGGTATTCTGATCCTTAGATACGGTTCATTTATAACTGTATTATCTAAATTTCAGTCTCTAAGTGCCCTAACTGCCCAGCTAAATGAAAAATTAAAACTGAACTACCTGTTTAAGTATTAATCCATGTATTAAAAAAGGGAATAAATGACCGATTCACACAATTCTAAGTTATTGTCTTTCCCCGGCTGAAATAGGATGTCATGTTTCAGTTTTGGCCCTTCAAAAGGGTATCAATTTTTGCGACATGCACCTGTCCCAAATTGGCGCATGTACCCCCCCCCCCCCCCCCCCCCCCGGTTAAGGTCTTTTAACACACCTTCCAAGTTCTTGGTTCTCAGTTGAATTTCCATGTAGATTATACGCATAGGCTATCTGACCCTTCACCTTAAACTGTTTTTTTTTTTAATTATACAACCTTAGTTAAACTTGGTACCTTGATATTTAACTAAATTCAAATTCCTGAATATCCTTGAGATGATTTACTAAAAAAATTTTTTCCACAAATAAAGAAGCTAATGATACATGTAAAAACATTTATATTACAGAAACAATCTAAAAATTCCACCTTTCCCGTTCAGCAAATTAAAGGTCCTCCTTCAAAAAAGAAAGGAACACCTAAACCTATCTTTATTAAATATGGCTAACCTAAGGCTTTATTGTCAAACAGGCAACCCTCAGTAGGTTCAACAGGCTAAAGTTGACAAACTCTAACCACCACATTTTGACGACACTGGACAAACTTGGCGAGAACCACAATGCTACCCTTTTAGGGGCAAAGGAGAGAATATCTCGAGAAAACTCTCAATTAAATCAGATTAAGGAAAAGGAGAAGAACATTTTGTCAAAACATGGATCCCACAAGACATGTATTGCAGCATGCCATCAGGAATTGGCTTCTGTAAGGAAGGAGGCATATGAATTAAAGAAGTCAACCCACCCTGGTTTTGTTATTTCATTTGACAATTTGGACTTTCAACTACAACGAAAAAGTATGACAATGCAATCCCAAAACCGTGACTTTCACTGGGTCAACCACCAAATGGTGGAAAACAGGGTGTCTGGAGCCCTCCTGGACTCAAAGCAACCAAAAGCAAATCTTCAAGAGGTATCAAACCTCAAGTTTTTGCCCAGTGTCGAAGACCAGCAACGACAAAGGTCCAATTACATCATATTAACCTCAAGAATATTGGTAGAGTATTTTGAGGCTTTGGAGCCCCTGAAGGATGCCTGTATTTATCACATTCCTCACAAATACTCCAAGGAAATGTCACAGAAGTCAAAGAAGGTTTAATTAAACATCTGTACATAATCAATAATACTAGGCTATGGTTTTAATATGGAATCCATAGAAATCAGATTACATATTGCCTTGAATAATAAGCTTTCACTTGTTTAATCTCCTCCCTCTAAGGTGGACATCAGTGATTGGCTGATCCCAGCATAATTTCACTTGTTTGTGTGTAACTGTGTCTAAATGGCAGACACCTCAATAAGGCAGTCAGCTTGAGTTACAGAGATTCATATGAAAATACTATTGTCATGTAGGTCCTATAATGGGCACCGATGAAAATCCCCCCCCCCCCCCCCCCCCCACACACACACACACACACACACACACACACACACACACACACACCCCAAAGAAATATTAGAAAATATTACAACCACTTTTTACATTTTTTGGTTACAAATAGCAGATACAATGATTGCTTTCTGATACAAAAATATTAATTATATATTACACAAATAGAAGAACTAACCTTGGTGAACAGAAATTCAATAAAAAGAACCTATTATGCTGTCTAATGGACAGAATTGCAAATTGGGGTTTAAACCATGATGGACTTTATCTAGTGAATAAGTTTTGACTGCCAATAGATATTACATGTCTTAGACTGTGCAAATACTTTGAATTTTTTTGCTAGGTTCCCCTTGGAATTATTTTCAAGAATGAAAATGTTAATGAAGATATGATAGCTATCCTTCAACAATTTCATTCCTACCTACCTCAAACTAGCGATGGCGGTGTGGATGGTCAGCTATTTTCTGGTGACCAGCTTACTGTTGAAAGGGCTGTTAATGTCATTTCCTCTGTGGCCAATGGTTTTACCCCGCAGGACAGACTGGAAGGAATCAATCTACAACTGGGGGATTGGCATGCTGCTGTTAAATTGCTAAGTGGATGTACAGATACTTTAGAGTGATGTGTATGGGTCAACGATGCGTGGGCAGCTGTTGATGAAGGAGTAGCCATAAACCCAAATACATTTGAGATTATTTTTTAAACAATTCTACTGATACCATTAATTATTACACCTAAAACAACCACACTGCTCTGAATGGTTATTCAGTTACATGTACAGCAAATTTAAGAGAATTTAGTTTTATCGACTGAGTCGATAAGGTAAATTGACCACCGTAAAAAGATTCAAATAGCTGACGTTTCGAGCGCTAGCCCTTCGTCGGAGCGAATCAAGGAATTGTGGGTAGTGTGTGGTTTTATATAGTAAGCGGTGGAGCTACGCTATTGGTGGAAATTTGGTGACGTGAAAAACAAATGTAGATTAGTTGAATGAAAAGCGTTCGTTGATTCCGTGGGGTTTGAGAGTGCCGATTTGAAAGATGATTTTTTGTTCTAGGTTTTTACGGCTTTCTGTGTTACCCTGGTGTAGGGAAAGGCCGCAGATTGTCATGTGTTGTTTAGAATGGTTAGTAAGATTAAAATGGCGCGCGACTGGTTTGGATGCGTCTTTGTCATTTTTTTCAACGTCTCGGAGATGTTCACGAAAACGGTCGCCCAGTCTCCTCCCTGTTTCGCCAATGTATATCTTTTTGCAAAAAGTACATGTTATGCAGTAGATAACATTTACGGAGGTGCATGTAAAACGATCAGTGATTTTACATGCACGATCAGTGATTTTACATGCACCTCCGTAAATGTTATCTACTGCATAACATGTACTTTTTGCAAAAAGATATACATTGGCGAAACAGGGAGGAGACTGGGCGACCGTTTTCGTGAACATCTCCGAGACGTTGAAAAAAATGACAAAGACGCATCCAAACCAGTCGCGCGCCATTTTAATCTTACTAACCATTCTAAACAACACATGACAATCTGCGGCCTTTCCCTACACCAGGGTAACACAGAAAGCCGTAAAAACCTAGAACAAAAAATCATCTTTCAAATCGGCACTCTCAAACCCCACGGAATCAACGAACGCTTTTCATTCAACTAATCTACATTTGTTTTTCACGTCACCAAATTTCCACCAATAGCGTAGCTCCACCGCTTACTATATAAAACCACACACTACCCACAATTCCTTGATTCGCTCCGACGAAGGGCTAGCGCTCGAAACGTCAGCTATTTGAATCTTTTTACGGTGGTCAATTTACCTTATCGACTCAGTCGATAAAACTAAATTCTCGTGTTTCATCCCCCCACCGACGCAGCACCACAGTTTCTCTAGAAACTAACCCCATACAGCAAATTTAGCCTCCCTTGCATGATGATCCAAATAACAGCTGTGTAAGAAACTATGTTGTTACAACTTGTATCATGCCTTCATTCTTCTTCACATGTTTGATTGGGTACTTTCCCTACTAAGTTCTATTATTGAATGGTTGTGTTGTTCATAATAAGTTCTTTTTTTTATCAGATGATTTACTCCAGATTCTTCAGTGGAAAGTCTGATGTAGACATTGGTACCATGTTTTCTGACTGCACTCTGATCAACAGAAATGTCACAAGCGACACACATTCCTCCTATCGTGCAAACAGGGACTTTCTTTCCATTGTGTTCAAGTCACGAGTGATTACAGCCGCCATGAAAGTCTTGGGGTTTGAAAACAAGTCAGGAGTCCCAACAAAGCACAGTTTGCCTGCAAACATGGAATTGTTAAAGAAGGCAGAAAAGCTAGATTATCTACATGAACTGTCAGCTAAGGTTGTCGATCAATTTGTTTTCCAACAAAGCTCTGTAGTAAATGATCTTTTGGAAAGTGTACTTACTGAACAAGAAAGAGATCAAATTATTAACCAACACGAACTAACACCTGAGGGACGATTTCCATGCCGGTACCCTGGGTGTGACAGATCCTTTAAGTACAATGGAAAGTCACGAAGGAATCACGAGCTTTCACATGAACCTCCTGTTCAAGTAGAACAAGTACACACCCAATTCTCCTCCTCTAAACCCACCCCTCCCCTAAAGGAATCCAAACCCGGGGATGATGTATTCAACTACAACTGTGCACTTCTGACAGATTGTTTTCTTTTTTTCAATTTCCTTGATGCAATTAAAGAAGGGGATGGTTCAAGGATAATGAGGCAGTAGAAATATCTTATGTTATGCTGCAAAGCGGATGGATCACATAGTACAAAGTATTCTCTAGAATGTCTGTACCAGTTTTTTCTTGTTTATGCTTTACTATCCCCAAGAGACGCTGAAAGGTTTCTTTGGAACCGATCAGTAAATAACTTCGGTAAGATGGGCACAAACATCCCACTTGATGAGGCCACAGAACACAGCAACAATGACATCAAGCAAGGAATCAGAAACCTGGGACCGAATGTCACAGAGAAAGCTATTTCACGACTCTCTTATTCTGAAAGTCCCGCAACAACAATCCTAGGTAACCTTGATGAATCAATCAAACGAATGTTAAGATCTGGGAAGCACTCAGAAGGATCTTTAGAGAGAGATCTGCATGAGCTCATCAAGAGAGCAGTAGAATTTAACATCTTTAGTGAACTTGATGGGAGAACATATAAACACTTCAACAACTTTCAGAGGGACAGACTTGAAAGTTTAAATGCATCCATGTTGTATCAATGGATCAACAAACACAAGAAGAATGTCACCTGGGGCATCAGAGCAAGATGAGCATTTGCTTTTAAAAATGTAATTTTTTTTTACGAAAACTCGATTATATGGACTCATCACTGATCAGACTCACTAGGTTAGACTTTCTGTATAATTCAGAGTTCAAAAATCAGGACAGACTTTGGATATGTATTATGAGTGGCATTAAAATTTTCAACACAGATATTTTTGAGGTCATGACTTGTTAATATTCATGAAAATCGGGATAATCAGAAAGTCAGAATAATAATTATTCAAGTTCAGATGACAAAACAAGCAACCAAACATTTTTCATGTTCAAATTTAATACAATTGATTAAATAGGAAACGACAATCTACACATTAGCTACAATGATTTTGCAAATACTATAGTACATGTACAATATCCCTCCTGCTGCTGCCTCATTAGCATTGTCCCACAAGCTCCAAAGTCCCCGGGATTAGAGTGCCGCGGCCAGGACCAATACGCGTGTGGGGTAGCGTATAGGCTGAGTGGTAACTAGGGGTGTTACCGGAGAGCAGGAAGGGCCCTGGGATCACAAATGCAACAGCCTTATCCCCCTGGTGGGGGATAATGTATCAAGCCTCCTATGTATATGTTGAGGTTTAATGTTATCCTTGGTTCAATTTTCATTTTCCTTTGTTCTATAGAAAACAACAATAGAAAATAAAAATTGAACCAAGGATAAAATTGAACTACAACATTCAACCTAAAAGGTACATGTAGCGGTGAAAAACATGACCTTTTGAACTTCATTTATATTGCAAAGAACATTAAACATAATAAAAAAAATCTTACAATGGCTAACCTTTAAAATGTGCATTAGAATGTAAAATATATCATGAATCATTCACATCCATTGCCTCAATAGTTTCCAATAGAGCTAATGGCACTCCACCTTCTTGTGTGTCACTTGAAGCATTATGTTCCTCATCTAGAAGTGAAATTTGAAATTGTGATAATGAGACATTATCAATCATCATATCAAAACGTTCATCATCCTGAAGGACCTCATTCCACTCATCCATGAAATCATCCTCAGAGTCATAATCACTATCTTGTGACACACTGCTTGACTCATTAGCACTGTCAATATCTTCAAAAACATCACTCGTGACTGAAAGTATTTTTAGTGCATGTCTCCTGTCCCATATTTCAACAACCTCAAGAATATCAGACAAAGTAAAAATTATTTCCAGGTTATCAACAACTTGTGATATCTGATGTTCAGAGAATCCTAACATGAACTGCAAATTTGTAAGAGTCTTGACATTACCACTGGCAGTTGTGTTAACTAGTTGCTTGACAAGTGATTTGTGATACTTTGTCAGGTTTTCTTCAACAATTTTCTTTTTTTTAGGAACCACTTTCCTTTTCTTCAAAGGGTGCAAAGCTGTTTCCCTGCTTTGCAACATCGGAAAGACAGCATATGTAGCAGTCTGTCTCTCCACATTTACATGTGGTGGCACAGTTGTCACAGCAAAACTGTGGTTTATCCAGTTGCACAGAATCTGTTTCAAAATGCTGAAATAACGCCTTTCTTCTACACTCCTTGGTTTTGACAAAAGATTTCATGTCTCCTTCAACATGATGTAGAAGAATTCCATGACAGAGAATGTATGCAATACTTTGGGTTCCATCTCTGCCTGCTCGCCCAGTCAACACCTCAATCGAGAAGGATATGATGATTGGCGAAGTCCTAAACGACGAAGAGCAAAAGATTTACGTCACGCCAACTGATTATTTCACAACGAAACACAGAAATATTTTCAGAGACACACAGATCAAGTTCACAACCGCGAAATATGCAAGAAAGTGGCTTGGCGGGCCCAGCACGTCTTTTTGGCCACAACAACTGAACTTCGCGCTGTGGTGTGCAACAACCGGCTGCGGTTAAGACATGAGCTTCATCGATTGCCACGGCACACAACTTGCTTGAAAAGACATCGTTGTTTAACATGTTACGCCAACGATCATTCGTTAGCCATGCTTCTGGCGAGCCGAAAACAATAGAATATTCGCCGTTTTCGATCCTTGAACGGTCAATTTCGGCATCCGAACTGATGCTTACGGCAGACAGCCCAAGACTTCTTAGGTGTTTCACTTGGTCTTCCATAAGACTCACCAGTGGCGACACGACAACAACGATGTGACCAGAACGTTTGGTTACATGGTCAAACACCAGTGGAAGAGCTTGATAAATCAAAGACTTTCCAAAGCCCGTCGGCAAGTTTACGAATAGATCTTTTTTATCCACAATAACTGCTTGAATTGCGTGCTTCTGATGAGCATTTAGCTATGTAATTTTGAACGTTGACGACACCAGATGAAAAGCTTCTTCTAGCGCAGCCATCTTGATTTGCTTTGGGAATCAAGTGGGTCACCGTTAAAACGTGAGCTGTGATTGGACAATTTAAGTTGGCGCGTTTCGCTCCCAGGAATGGAAGCAGGCTGGTGATTGGCTAAAATCTCGAAAGGAATGTGGTTCGGGTATCAGTAGCCGTTAGTGGGGAGGAGCGTTGCGTGACGACACAAATAACGGCTGCGTAGGAGACTACTCTCCTCGTCGATTTAAATTAATTCCATCCACGTCGAAGATATTGAGCGAAGGACGTGCAAGCCCACTGTGTCTCCAAAATGTAGCATGCTCTGTTGTTGATAGTGTATTTTTTAGCCAAGAGTTCAAACTTGATACCGCCGAGTTGTACTCGGGATAAGGTTGATTCTTTCGAGGCTAAATTTGACAAACCACCACCCAATCGACACTAAATTCAACCCGTAAACGATCGATTAGGGTGATAATCGTGGTGATAATCGTGGAGCCGACCGTTTCGGGGTCAGAGCTAATATCGCAAAGGTCATTTGAACCGATCTCTAGCACTACAACGTTCGGTTGCAATACGTGGAGTTTTGCCAAATCAAACTGGATAAGCTTATCGCCCTTTCGGCCACCTATGCTCGAAAGGAATACCCGGCAAGTGTCTTCAAGATTCAGGTTTCGTGAGGATCTGTTCTTGTTTGCGAACGCTTTTAAACGGCGAACAAATGAATGACCCAACACCAAAGCGCATGGTTTCATCTCTTCTGGAGTTGACATGCTAAATCCCCGGGGAATCAGCGCGTAAAACAGAAAATAGTACTGACTAAGGGCACCAACCGCACAAAATAAAACAATACTCAACTTGAGTCCGGTGAAGAGGAAGGATGGTGGAGAAAACCTCGGATGAAATTCTAGCACGATGCTTTCTTCAATCGACGTGAAGGAAGAGAAAGCACATCGAGGAATGTGACGTAATAACCGGAAGCCCCTCAGGCGGAAGTGAGAACGGAGTCATAACAAGCATCATAAAACCATTTATTTTACCGGGTAAAATAAATCTCCTTTTTTCCTACAATGTAAATTTATCCAAGTTTTCAATGCACTGAGTTAACTTTTACTTTAAATTAGCTTTCTATTTTTCTTTTTGCATGCCTTTATTATTTGATCCTTTTTTGTATTAAATAATAAACAAATAACTTCTCAAAAAATGCTTTTAAGTATTGTAGCTATGTTGTTGAACCGTACAATACCCCGAAAACAAACTGCCAGTCTTGCATTTTAAAGTATTTTTTTAACAAAACACAAATCTTTTGCCGATTTTAATAATGAAAAAAGGAAAACAAAAAAATATGAAATTAACCTAGGGCTGTAATATTCTAAAACATCGAGGCTGGGATTAGCCCATTTTGAAATACTACGAACAAACTGTTTAAAAACCAAAAGCAAACAATGGTATCAAATTTATAATCCGCAACTGAACAGCGAACCTCCTTTGGCGATGTCTTCCCCATCTCATTGCTTAAATGAGAGCAGCAGCAGCAGCAGTGTAATCGAGGAAACGTTGAAAAGCCCCTCGATTGGTCCTACTCTAAAAAAGAGAAAAGTTGCTTTTGAATGCAGCAAAGTCGCTGTGGAGCTAGATGATGTGTTGGCCAAGTACCACGAGACCCTGGCCTGTGTTTTGGGCAACAGGGATCCAAAAAGCCCTGACAGAGCTGCTGTTGCCAGAAACGTACCAGCGACCGCTAGAAAGCATGAAAGTACCGGATTGGGTGTTGCTGTATTTTAAGCTCCAGGCAAAATTACCTGACGCTGGTTGGCAATCATTGCTGAATCTCACTCAGCTTGCAAGTGGGGTAAGTTTGACCTTAATAAAAGGTAATGACTTTTTATATATTGCTTAAAATTGAATTCACAGCTTAATTCAGTTTAATGATATAAATAACAGTTACCATATTAGCCTATATATTTGTTTATAACACAGAAGAGCCATTTGGTGGATCATAAGAGAAAAAGTTATTATTGTCATGGCATTTTGTTACCCGCCTAGGCTAGCCTTTATGCCTTGCGGGTTACTAAGATATTAGTTTTAGCTGTTAATGTTTAAATAAATTATTTTATCATATGAACCATACAGCCCTGCAAACCTTTGATAAAAGCCCTGCAAACCATTGATAAAAGTCCAGTATGAGGGCCGTATGCATTTGCGCAAGTGGGGCCGGAAAAAGCCGTATGGCGTACAAAAGTACAAAAGCGGATGGCCTCGCTCGTTAAAATTTCAAGCAATTTTGTCTCCATTGTTCGTATGATAAAATACTTATTGACTAAGTTAGGTCGGGCCGGATGGGAAAATATTTGGGTCTCGGTCATGGCACACGGACCTCACATGCTATGACATCAAGCCAAATATTTTCCCATCTGGCCCTCCCACTTAGTCAATAAGTACATAGCATTATATGTTCAACAATAATTAATGTTTCCTTCCAGCGTTCCAGTGATACTGCAGTGCTTTTGACCAAAAATGACAAGCAAGCCATAACACACCGTAATAAACCGATAATAGGACCTTATTTTGGCCGGCAACTGAATCCAAATTCCAAAGAAGAAACTGAAAACTAACTTCGTACAAGTCCATTACTTTCCATTGGCACGTTAAAATTATACCGAGAGTCTTGTTTATTTTAATAACCAATTTCTTAACTACAGTTGAACATCTCGAATAGAGATAATAAAGGGATGGAGCAAAGTGTCTGCATAAGATAGGTGTCTGTCTTATAGAGGTCATGAATATAACAATTAATTTATATTTTGCAAAATACATGAGTAAATGATCAGATGCGCATATTACATCACTATAAAGGCTCCACTGACGAAATCAAGTGTTCTTTAACTCAAAGAAAGCTAACCCAAACTTACATCTTTGAGGTACATCGAAATTGTTTAATATCAGTACTGAAACACGTTTGACATTGTTTGTGGGAAGGCATTAAAATTAATCGGAGCGAAGGATTAGGCATGGGGATCCCATGTGAATATGTCATCTTCACTGAACCGGACAAATTAACTCCTTGAGCGTCCAGAAAAATGCTTGGCCAAAGTAAACCCAGCTGTCCGTAAGGGTAGTCTCCATTTGTCAAGTGGAAATGTTTGAAAAAAAAGGTTCAAAATGGGGAGTCTTCGGCAAAGAATAAGAAATATCGATGATAAATGGCGATAACATGATTGAAAACAAGTGCTACTTTTGTTGTATGGACTATGGGACATTCTATTTACTTTGATCTGTAAACGCAAACAGGAAATTTTATTTAATACGAAATCTCGTGACTGGAAATTTGGTGTCCGTACGTTGTCCGTATGACCATGGGTCCATATTATAGAGGTTTTTGTCAAAGAGAATATGTGGGGATTTTGCCGGGACAAAGGGAACTGTCCACATTAGAGAGGTGTCCATAATGAAAGATTCGACTGTACGTAATTATTGGTAAAATATTACGGTTTTTAATAAGAGTAATTTATCTTTTTTGTTCAGTGTATCTTTCAGTTGCTCAATATTAATATGTTATGTCGTCTTGTCTTTTCTAGTAATACATGTAATACGTGAAGTTCTTTCAATTTGTAACCCTTCTCCCTTCCGTTTAAATTCTCACTGTCCTCTGATGTTTCAGCTAAAGTGTTTCCCAATGATAAATAAGTAAAGAAACATAGTTATTTAAAATTATTATTAGAAAGACATAGAAATTAGATTTGCACGAAATTCTATTTTTCCCGCCATTTTTCCGTATTCCGACATATTGATTTACATTGTAATATTACTTAAAGACTTTTGTTCTTGGGCCATCGTAGCTTGCTTAGAAATAGAACACAAACTGCGGTGATAAACATACTGATAAAACTTGACGTTTCGTTTGTTACTACATACATGTACATTTTTAAAAGTGACCTTTACAGTGTTGAAAACTATTACCGCACATCAGCCATTGCTGACCATATCAACACCACTGGACACAACATGTGGGATCATTTTGATATCTTAGCGTCGGGCAAACCTGATTTCCACTGTAAAATCAAAGAAACATTGTTTATACAAGAACTGAAGCCAGCTTTTAATACAATTGTCAGTAGTGAGAAGCTGATGCTTTATTAATTAGCTGTTTCTTTTTATAGATCGACTGTTGTAGTTTTGTACTTAATCTCGGTCCCAGTCCCTTTTCACTACTATATTAGTATAGTTTTCAACACTGTAACGGTCACTTTTGAAAATGTATGTAGTAGCATACGAAACGTCAAGTTTTATAAAAAATGAATAAGTTCAATATGTTTATCACCGCGGTTTGTGTTCTATTTCTCATTAATATTACTTAGTTTTGACTAATAAATGAAAGAGGAACTGTCTGAAAACATGAATGTCTGTTTCTTCATAAGCCAGAAATTCCCGCCGTTAATACGATTTAAACTACAGAAGAAGGGGTACTCGAAAATAAAAATAAAAACAAGCAACAGACAACTTGCAAACAGTGAATCCTTCATTGTGCTTTAATTAACATTCCAGTAAAGAAGAATTAGAATACTCTCAGAAGTAGAGGAAATATTATATACTAGATTTGGGAGAAGTATTGGTAACAAAAAAAGAACGGAGAGCCACTGGCTGTTCTACTGATCTGCTAAAAGGCGAGGTAACCCCAATCGGGCAAGTGTGTTTTGTATTTTTTTTATGTGTTGCAACTGAAGGGGGCGGGGGGAACCTAAAATATCAGAGGTATATGGAAAGGGGGTCTTGAAAATTTTGCCATTTGACAAGAAGGGTGCTAAAAATGTTTAACTTCAGGATCCCCCACCAACAATTTTTTGTGATTCCTAACCCTAATTGTTTCAGTATATACAAAACCAGTGAGATAAAATCCCCAAAAGAATTTATCTATCAGAGTTCACTGCAGAAAAAGTCTTCCACGATTCGGTGGGGAGGTGGATAACACATTGAGGGGTGGCTTATCGTTCAACTCTCGGTCACATGTCGATCCGCAAAATCGTTAGCCACCCTTGTTTTCTTGCGAGTATCGCCGGTCCCCGATAGTAGCCTGATACTCAGTGAAATATCGATGAAGTATCAAACCATTTACAATAATAACATTAACAACAATTACAACATAACACTACTACCTACTACTCAAGGTACTGACAAAACACTTACAAAAAACTTTTGCGATGCTACATAATTTCATTCAGTATTTAATGAAATAATTAATAACTTGACTTAGGACGCTTAATTTATCATGTTATCTGTTCAGAAACTAAATATTTTGTAAGAAGTTCCACTTTTTTGTATATCTATCTTTTTTACCCGATTTAATCGCAATGTATTTTTCTAAGAGTATCTTAAATGGTTTAGGGCCAAACAGTTGCGAGAAGAGCCATGAAAAATACTGTATACAACGTCTAAGTTCGAGAGGCAGAGTTTTTCCCTGATGTGGTTACTATACCAATTTTGAAATTCTACCCAGAAAAGATTAGCTTGCGTACATTCTACAAACAAAGTCCAGAAGGGCAGAAAGGACCGTGAATTTGGTGAGCCGGCTATCTTCAACTTATGTAATAAGCTATTGTGGGTAGAATGCAATGAATGATCTTATACTGAAACATCAGTTTAGTTTCTTTTGTAACATTAAAGGGTAAATGGTAAACCTTACTCAAGTTGATCTTTTCTACACCGTATTCTTTGAATTTCTTTTCTGCTGTAGGTGGTGATTTTTCCAGTGATAAAAGCTTTTTATACAAAGCTTTACATGTCAGCAGGTCGCTAATGGACACAGGGGAAGCAGCATGTGGTTTTTCGTTAGAATTACTACGATTATCAGTTGAGTGAGGCACGAGCAAAGTTTAGCGACAAGGTTTTGCCGTTACAATTACGATGTTGTAAAGGGCAACTTGTAAAGGGTAACTTGTCTGTCATTGGACGTCATCAGTAACAAAACGCGTTACCGTTGGAAACATAGAAAATTGCCCTTGACAACAACGTAGTTTTAACGGCAAAACCTTGTCGCTAAACTTCGCTCGTGCCTCACTCAACTGATAATTGTAGTAAGTAGACTTTTCCAGGAAGAAAGGATAGCGGAAATAATGCCGTAATACTTCAGAAAATTTAGCTTTGTATTAAATTTTTCGCAAAAAGAATTAAAAGATAAAAAAACAGTTCTTTTCGGTATCAAACAAGTCTGAAATATGAATGATTCCAGCCTGATGCCAGCATGGAAAGTATATTGTGAATGTTTTGTTAACAAGTAAGAACCTATTACATGTTCCACATCATGTATTTGGTCGAGCACTTCAGATTTAGTTTGTGGACAGGTCGCTGTCATTTTCTGCCAATAACTGATGTTTTTATAAAACTGGGGAGGTGTTTGCTAAAGGTGGCTCCTAATAGTTTAAACATTCCCATCATGATACATCTATGATATTCAATCACAGCTACACCAGTAAAATTAAGAGAAAATGTGTAGTACAGGTTTGTAGACACTTAATCAATGAACAAATTTAGGTGGCTACAACATCAAAATTTGTTACCATGGCAACGTCAAAAGAGGCCAAAGAGGCCAAAGAGGCCAAAAAGACCCCATTTTCAACCTTTTGAGGCTAATAACTTTAAAACTGCACAGTGAAATTTTTTTATTTTTATATATTTTTGTGTGATAACCATAACAAACATTTGTGCCAATTTAAAAAAAAATCTGTACATAGGATTCAGAGATATGACATTTTTGCATAAATTTAAGGTAGCTCTGAACTCTATGTACAGAATTTTTAACAAAATTGTTAAAATGTTTCTCTTGCCAATTAAACAAAAATATATCGAAAACAACAACTTTCACCATGTAGTTTATATGTTATTAGCCTCAAATGGTCCAAAATAGCGTATTTTTGACCTCTTTTCGCGTTGCCATGGCAAGGAATGATGACGTCATTTGGATACCACTTTGTTGACTGATAAAAGATTTATAGCCACACCACCGGGCTAGCTGTATAATGGCATGCAAAAGACGAGAGGGCTGAACAATATGGAGCCTCCTTAAGTTAAGATTACAGTAATAGTTACACTGAAATAAAAACGAGCCACCGACGTTCGCAATTAGAGATAATTATTGGAATATATCTGTATGGTGCGTGAAGGTCTGAGGTTAAGCGTTTTTCCCTGTTTAATTTTAACGTTTTGTAAAAAATGACGAAGTCTTTTATTTCTAAGCCACCTACATTTTTGGATTTAATCAAAGTTGAAATTTTTGACTTTGAGAGGTTTATGAATCCATACGAAGCCAAAAACCATCCTGTTTATTTCTTCAGCGAAAAAAGATGGCGTTTTCATAGAACTACAGACAAAAATAACTTTTGAGAGTGCCAAAGTTTTGACAATATTTATTCTTCCATAGACCGAGATGTCCCTTTGGGACCGGCAGTTTAAAGTTTTCTGTAACTTTGCCAATTTATTAAAGAAGTTTCTCTGTCCCGATAATAGGAGAAATGCGTACCCAAAGCATATATTGGTTCATCGCGTATTTGGATATTTAACCTGATTCCATTTGTTCTGTCTCAGTGAACCAAGCCACAGCATTTAGGACTTCGCTACATCTGTTTTTAGCCCTGCACATCTTTCAAAACGGGAGAGTAAGAGATTGTTAACGGATTCAACATTGGCGAGGATAGTTGTAGTATCATCCGCGTATTGTGACAATTTGACTACTTTATCCTCTTTTATTTTTATGCCTTCTATATCACTGGAGTTTTTATGCTTTGAGCTAATACTTCCATGGCTATCAAATAAAAAGCGTATTGGGGAAGTATTGGTGATGTGTCGATGAAGTGTCGGTGTACTGCCAAACCTAGCAGGTTGTCTTTCTTTTGTTTTCGCAGGCATTTATTTGGGTTCTGTCTTGTGTTGACCCTTCTCATGAAAACATGGGGTTTGTCGAAGACTGGTGCTTTTTAATTGCATAATGTTAAGTAAAAATCGATCACCCAAGTGGTGTGTAAAAACTATTACCGAACCATTAAATACCAATTAGTTGATTGTGACAGACACCGGAAATTCCTAAATATTTAGTTTGCATGTAGTCTGTTCACAGACTTTTCCTTTTGACCACTCGCGCGCGTTCGCTTCGCTCGCGCTGGGCTAAAAAATAAATTGGACTGTAGACAGACAGTTTCAATACAAATAAGTAAGAGTAAGTTGAGAGTGATCGTGAGCCTGAGGACTTTTTGTGAACCTAGACTGCGCCAAAAAAACCCAATTCAGAGCCCAGTGATTTGTGAGCATATTTAGTCCTCAATATCCATGAGTTCGTGGAGGAAGACCCTGCCCCTGACATTTTATGACCTTGCTTCTCAAAGTACAAGGTCCAGATTTCAAATACGGTCAGGGTAACCATAATAGGCACCAAGCGCGGCAAAGGCGGGAAACGCGAACATAACGCAAGTGTTTTGTTCTTCAAGATAATCCGCAGTCGGTTTCATTAAGCACCAATTTGTGATTGTGAAATTAAGGATATCTATGACAGATACCGGAAATTCCTAAATATTTAGTTTGCATGCAATGCATGAATATAAGAGTTTCGTATTAGATTTCTGAGTTAGTTGAGAGCGATCGTGAGCCTGAGGTCTTGTTGTGAACCTACGTGACTGCGCCAATAAACCCAATTCAGAGCCAAGTGATTCCTGAGCATATTTAGTCCTCAATTTTCTTGTGAGTTCGCGAGGAAAGACCACCCTGGCCCACCCTGCCCCTGACACATTGTGACCTTGCTTCTCAAAGTACAAGGTCCAGATTTCAAATATGGTCAGGCTAACCATATTAGGCACCAAGCGCGGCAAAGGCAGGAAATGCGAACACGAACATGATGCAAGTGGTTCTTCAAGATAATCCGCAGTCGGTGTATGTTGTTGTGTAGGTCACTTCGGTTCGAAGGATTAAGGAAAATGGCTACCGAATACGACTTTGTTGTCCGAGAAAAAGATATGGGAATCAACATTGAGGGCAAAAATGGAAGACCGGAATATGTGGAAAAAGCAAGCTTTTCCCTGGAGATGTTAAAACACATCGATTCTGGTCCTCAAAACAGTGGCTTTGTCGTGCAGGTGAGATGTTTGCTCTGTGAAGACACCAGGTAAGTTGAAGACATATAATCCTTTTACACTCTAATCTGTTGCTTGGTAGGTCACATTGTAGGTCGCAAACTTTGGCATCAAAATACTTAAAACCATTTACGTCGGCATTTATAGCTAGCATCAGTTTGAAACACGTTTCACGGCATCGAATTACGCATTCACCGGGCAGAAGCCTTGGGCAGAAGCCTGGGTCAGAAGGCATAAATACTTTCACTTTAAAGTAACAACTAGGGAAATCAGTAGCGAACAACGTTTTGCCGTCCTCGTGACAACATTTATATAAAGTTCAAAATGACGCACTGCCATTGAGCTTTGATTATTTGGCATGGCTCAAGTTTGCGCGAAAAATTTTTCGAGGCGCGAGCAGGAATGTCTTCGCTTCTTACTGCGCAAGCTTGACGCTGGTCAAGAGGAACGGAACAGAGGAACGAAGATTGCACTTTATGTCAAGAGGCGTTGCGTGACAAAGGAAGGGAAGGGGAGTTTGTAGCATAATAACATTTCCTTTTACTTTATAATTTATCGATAGGTTGTGTTACTTCAGAATCCAGAAAGCTCTTTCTGGAGGGCTTTGGAGATTCTTGGATGATCTAAACGCGACTTTTGGCTCAGGAGTTTTAATGAGCGATTTCGAGCCCCACGAGTTCAGGGCTTTTCTTAAGTGGATGATGAAAAACTATTTCCGGTAAGATGAAACATTACATTGCTTGCACGGTCTTAAAAAGGTCGTTAAGAATCATTTGAAATTTGCATCTTAGCCAAGATTCACAGGGAGGCGATTAATAAATAACGAACATAATGAAACTGTCTCAAATTAAGCTAAGCATGGGATATATTTTCAGCAAACGAGATAAAAATCCAGTTTGGCATTAGGACACGGAAAGGCGAAAAATATACAACAACAAAAACATCACCAACGATTAAAAAAAATCAAGTATTTTGGACCCAGGGTCAAACAGAAGACCTGACATTGGGGCATTAGGGGGTGAAGAGGCAAGAGGGATTGTCCCCTCTTGCCTGTGATGAGTTCTCAGAAAGCAAATTTACATTTATAAAAGTTTCCCTCACGCAATTTTCTATTGACGTTATTTTTGTCAAGTAAACTGGGGATCAGTAATATACTGTTCCTTCTTACATTCCAGAAAGTGCAGAATTGCAGGAACAAAGGATACATTCAAGGCAGCCTGCTGTGTTGGCAGGCAGCCAGATAGCAATGTTTGGATCTTGGGCCAAAGTGTACAAATTGATGCCTGAGGCAAATTGATTGAAGAGGGCGATCGAGAACTTTTGTGGGTTAATACTGTCTTCGAGATGGAAGAAGCACGTCGTAAGGAGCATTCCTGCCCTCTGCCCAAGATCCATCTTCCTCTGTACTCGTTAGCTCTCAAAGATGTTTTGATGTCTTTACAAGACACGATTCATGACAACTTCATAGCAGGTATCTTTACCGTAGGTGAGTGGATGACAAATGTATTGGTGTATTCCATGCCCGTTGAAAAAATATATTATACATTGTATTATCAATAAATATAAAAGGAAACAAATAAACATCAATCTATATCTATATTTATACTTGGCAAGGGTTGCCCATCGGAAGGTAAATAAATAAAATCATATAATTAAAAAGATAAAATATGTTCCCGAACAGTACGTTTAAAAATCTCCAAAGTCTCTATCGTCTTAATATCTTACTGTAGAGCGTTCACAGGAAAAAAAATATAAAAAATCCAGACCATTTTTTTCTTCGTTTTTACCTGGATTCGTCAAAATCCATGTCCAGGTGAGAACCAAGTTTGTTTTTTACCTGTTTTTTTCCTGGATTTCTTTGTTGAGTATTAAAAACCTGTGATTTTTCCTGTTTTGGATATTAAAAAAAACCAGCCTCATCCTGGATTTTTAGGAAACCAAGAAGATGCACTCTGTTTTCTTTAATATCCAGGTTTGGTAAATCACTCTGGGTTTTTAGATATCCTGTTTCACAAATACCAAACCTGGATAATTTTCTTACCAGAATTGGTTTTCTTTTAAATCCAAACTTGGATAAGGGCAAAAACAAGAACGGAACTTAACAATCTGTTTTCTTTAACATCCAGGTTTGCTAAATCACTCCGGATTTTTAGATATCCTGTTTCACAAATACCAAACCTGGATAATTTTCTTACCAGAATTGACTTTATTTTAAATCCAAACTTGGATAAGGGCAAAAACAAGAATGGAACTTAACAATCTGTTTTTTTTTAATATCCAGGTTTGCTAAATTACTCTGGGTTTTTAGATATCCTGATTTACAAATACCAAATCTTGATTATCTTTCAGAACATGGCTTCTCCTAATATAAATGCAAACTTAATAAGAGAAAAAATACGAAAATTAGAATGGAAATTATCCAGGATTGGTTAACTACTCTGGGTTTTTTATTTACAAATACTAAAATTTATCTGGATGTGCTTGCCTGCATGCAGTCCTAAATCCAAAATTTAGTTCCAGCTGAGTACAATGTATCCAATTTTATTATGGAAAAAACATAATATGTTTTATAAATAACCAGCCATCAAAAAAGTACAAATTTGTCAAGGGAAGTGTATAAGCATCTCTCCATGCAGTGCCCACCCATTCTCCATCCACAATGGACACAATACTATTGAAGTGGATTGTCTCCTTTCTTTGTGGCTGTAATGTTTAGGTCAGCGGTCATGTTATTGTAGGACATGCGCACTCGAGATCGAGGAGAGCACATGCTTTGTAAACGTTGTTATCAGTGATCGACCATTAAACATTTTGAGTTTCTACACGTTCAGTCTCTTGTGTGGACATTATATCTGGCGACGAGGATATGTCAGATCATGAGGATAACACTGCATCGACAGCTCAGGTTCCAGCGCCGCAAATTTTCGTCAGCAGGACCGGCGACACAAGCAGCTCAACCTTCGTTACACGGACCGAAGGACATCAGAATGCACGCGTTCACCGCCGGCACAGACCCCGACGAAACTGGTCGCTGCTGGAAAAAATGGAAAAACGAACTACTCACTCGTTTCAGGTACTTTAGAATTTCAAACACGCAAGACCGCGTTGATGCACTTCAAATTTACGGCGGCGAACAGATTCGCGAACTGACTGAATCCCTCGAGAACGTTCCACTCGCATCGCCAACCTCGGCCGAACAAAACGAATTCGACAAGATTGTCGCCAAGCTCGACAACCATTTCATTCCTATGGTTAACCCGGACTGTGCCCGCAGTAAATTGGACAAGATGTATCAGAGGGAAGGAGAATCAATCGCTCAATATCACGTTCGTTTGCGACTTCAGGTTTCTAAATGTGGCTTCGCCGACCCTGATGATGCAATTCGCAGCAAAATTTTGCAGACCATGCGAGACAAGAAACTACGTAGAGAAGCCATGGTTAAAAGGTACACTCTTCTACAGCTATTGGAACACGCAGCAAACACAGAGGATATCGACAGACAAGCTCAGGACATGGAAAAAGCATTATCCTCTGAAACAGTTCCAGTAAACAGAGTACACGAGCGGAGACCCCGAAATCCCAAGGGAAGACGGAACAAAAAGAAACCTCCACCAAAGCCTAACGAGGAAAACGGGAATATTTGCCAATATTGCGGATTTAACCACGAAGGACCACGATCCAAGTGCCCAGCATCAGGGAAGACATGCTCAGCCTGCTCCAAGAAAGGTCATTTTGCAAAAATGTGCAAGGGGAAACAAAAAGGCAAAGATAAACAAACCTCAGGCAACTCAGCGGCAAATTCGGTCCAGCCAGAACAAGACAGCTCTTCAGACTCTGATTTTGCTTTTCAGTTACAGCCCGGCAGTCCACGCCCAGAATGGAAGCAGACTCAGGTTCATCAGCTAACATCCTGGATGAGGAAAAATTCCAGAAACTCCAAAACTCACTCAAGCACAAAGTATCACTGCAACCCACCGACACTAAGCTCTATGCCTTTGCCCAGGAGAAACCAGTACCTCTTCTTGGCTGTTTCGACGCAGAAGTAGAGAGTATCAGCACAGGGAAAAAAACAATGGCCCCTTTTCTTGTTGTTAAGGGAACCACAAAGTCCCGGCCTCTCCTAAGCCTGGACACTAGTGTGAAGCTAGGTCTATTACAATTAGCCTACTCCACCCAAGCAGAAGTCGAACTTCCGGTTAAGGACAGTGAACAACAGGACAATACCGTGTCACAGCTGACCTCTGAATTCAAGGACGTTTTCTCTGGTTTGGGAAAACACAAGAACATTAAGGCAAAGCTGATCGTCGATGGAAACGTAACCCCTATTGCGCACAAACCGAGAAAAATCCCCTACAACCTAGCCAAGAAAGCTACGGAGGAGGAACAGCGACTAAAGGATATAGGAGTAATCGAAACTGTGCCGGACAACCAACCCACTACTTGGTGCACTAACCCAGTAGTAGCACCCAAACCACACAACCCAGAGGCCATCAGGTTCTGCTCTGACATGAGAGTACCCAACACCGCCATCCTCCGCCCGGTAACAGAGGCCCTAACCGTAGAAGACATAAAGTTCAGGTTGGAAGGAGCTACAGTTTTCAGCGTCCTTGATATGAATGAGGGTTATCACCAACTCGAACTAGACGAACCTAGCAGACACCTCACCACCTTCTATGGAACAACCTCTAGAATGCGATACACTAGGTTGAATTATGGTACCATCTCTGCACAAGACATCTTCGATAAGGCAATGGACGACACCATTGAGGGCTTAACTGGCGTCCTTCACATCCGAGATGACTTCATTGTGTTTGGAAGTGACGTTAAGGAGCATGACGACGCACTCAGAAACCTCTTACAGCGATTCAGAGAATGTGGGCTCACGTTGAACCTCAAAAAGTGCAAGTTTCGCCTGCCCCAGATCGAATTCTTCGGCTTCGTATTTTCCCAAGACGGAATCAGGCCATCGCCCAGCAAAGTAGAGGCTCTTCACAAAATGGGCCCCCCAAAGAATGTGTCGGAAGTGAGGTCCCTGTTGGGTATGGCTCAATATTCTTCACGATTTATCCCTAACTTCTCAGAATTGACCACGCCCCTGCGCAAGCTCACCCACCAAGGCACTCCATGGGAATGGTCTCCAACAGAACAAAGAGCTTTCGACAAGCTGAAGGGAACATTATCCAGTGATTCAGTACTTGGATATTATGAAGTAGGCGCGGAAACCAAACTGCAAGTCGACGCAAGTCCCAATGGCCTAGGATTAATCCTTTTGCAGAAGAAACCCCAGGGGTGGAAACCAATCGAATGTGCCAGCAGAAGCCTGACGGAAACGGAACAGCGCTACTCACAGACCGAACGCGAGGCTCTTGCCATCAGATGGGCCTGCGAACGTTGTTACATGTACTTGATCGGCAGCGTATTTACCATTGAAACCGATCACCAGCCATTGTTGCCCCTTTTCAACAATCCCCACAGCAGACCCCCTATGAGAATTGAACGCTGGCTCTTGTATCTCCAACAGTTTGACTACAAGCTAGTGTACCGCCCAGGAAACAAGAACGCCGCAGATTACCTGTCAAGACACATGCTACCCCTTACTGAAGGCGATGCTAAGACCAGTGAGACCCGGTCTCAAGTGGCACACAACATCATAGTGAACACTGTGCCGAAAGCTATCACACTCACCCAAATCCAGAATGCCACAGGAAACGACCCAGAGCTCCGCAAGCTCGCTCCACTCATTCAAGCCGGGGATCATCGCGCTTGTAAAAAAGACCCTGACCTGGCCAAGTACGCCCAAGTCTTTCACGAGCTCACCTACACAGAACGAGTAATCCTCCGAAGTCAGCAGATACTAATCCCAAAGAGCCTGCAGGAGCAAGTGATCAACATATGTCACGAGGGTCATCTTGGAGTCGTGAAAACCAAACAACTGCTCCGTTCAAAGGTGTGGTTTCCGGGAATTGACAAGAAAGTCGAGCAGCGTATCGCCAACTGCATACCCTGCCAAGCCTGTGTTAACACGACTCAGCGCGAGCCCCTCCAAATGTCCCCTACGCCAAAGGGACCATGGGTACAAGCCTCAGCGGACTTTTGTGGCCCATTTCCTACCGGCGAGACAGTACTTGTTGTCATTGACGCTTACTCAAAGTACCCGGAAGTAGAAATCATCAACAGCACAGCAGCGAAAGAAGTCCTCCCTGCCATGGAGCGAATCTTCGCCACTCACGGCATACCAGAAGTTCTAAAAACCGACAATGGGCCCCCATTTCATGGCCAAGCCTTCCGTTCCTTCGCAGAGGAGAAAGGGTTCACTCACCAAAAGATCCCACCGCTGTGGCCAGAAGCAAATGACCATGCGGAGAGCTTCATGAAGAACATCGGTAAAGTTGCAAAAACCGCCCATTCTGAAGGCAAGGACTGGAGAAGAGAGCTTTACAGCTTCTTGAGCAACTACCGAGCTACGCCTCACCCAAGTACCCGAAGAAGCCCATATGAGCTATCCATGAACAGAACTGTGCGAACGAAATTGCCAAATTTTGCCCAAGCATCACCAGACCTCAACGTCCAGCTGAATGATCAGCACTTTAAAGCGCGGATGAAAGCTTATGCCGACACCAAACGGAACACGAAACCCCATGACCTCCACATCGGTGATAGTGCCCTAGTGAAGCAGAGAAAACTGAACAAGGCTAGTCCGCCTTTTGAACCAGTACCATACACCATCCGTGACATCAAGGGTTCCATGGTTACCGCAAGCAGAAATACAGACCTCAGAGAAGTCACCAGGAACAGCTCACATTTCAAGAAGCTTGGAAGCCAACCGGACCAGGCACAAGCGCAACCCCAACAAGCACCTCAACCAGAGCCACCTGATCCAACAGACTTTGACGGCCTGGAAATGTGCGAATCTGCCCAACCCCCCGACCCTCAACCCGAGAGTGATCAAGCAAACCCGGAAGAGTCTAGCAATGCCCCATCGACCTCCGTAAATGATGGTCCAGACACCACAACGCCTATCCGATTTTCCCGGAGTGGAAGACAAATCAAAAGACCAGTGCGGTTTAAAGACTTTGTTATGGACAGTCATTAGGACATAGGTCAAAGAAAACCTCTCTAAGCATCTTTGAGTCGACTAAGTTTTTTTTCTTTGTTATTTCTAGCTAACTGTTTTGTTTTCCTCAACGGGGGGAGAAATGTAATGTTTAGGTCAGCGGTCATGTTATTGTAGGACATGCGCACTCGAGATCGAGGAGAGCACATGCTTTGTAAACGTTGTTATCAGTGATCGACCATTAAACATTTTGAGTTTCTACACGTTCAGTCTCTTGTGTGGACATTATAGTGGCCTCTCCCTTGTCCAGAGACCATTGTCATCAAAGTGGGAACGTTTCACATAGAAAAATCCTCCTACGGTTGTTGTACGGTAGTTCACTTCTACTACCAGTGCCCTCCAAAGATCATCATCCTGACCAGTAACACACACAAAATCACCAACCTCAGGGTAGACATGTACAACTACTTTGGGGAGAAGCACATTTTCCCTGAAAGAATCCACCACTGCATATTTGTTACATGTATCTGTATCTGGGTACAGCATGATCTCCCGTCTGAGGTCTTTCCAGCATAGCAGAGTAGGTCTTCAATAGTAGTTAAAGAAGCACCTGTTTTTATGCTAAGTTCAATAGCCTCAAAAATGCATTTCACAATGGCGTACTTTAATTTCTGATCTTAAACGCGAGCCTGCGGTATAAAAGGCCAAAGCCCCGCCTACATTTCATGTCAAACTGTCAGGTTCAAAATGGCGGAAAAGTCAGATCGAAAATCTCAGTTTCTCGCATCGCACAGAGCCCACATTATACAAAAATAAACAGTTTCGAAAATGATTTTAAGAATATCAGTTTTTTTATCCTCTGGTTTTCATAATTTTCATGTCATAAATTTTGTTCTCGCACTTGGCGCGCCGTAGTGAAAATTTTGAATTTCCCGCCGGCAACAAATGTTGCGTCTTGTATTTCCCAAAAGCACCCTCTTTCGGTACCAGGTTTTACCTGCTGCAATGAGTCTTCGCGATCAAAGAAAGTGGTAACATTGATTTCTATCACGCGCAAATTTTACTATAAAAGCCAAAACAAACGCAGAAATTTTTATTTGTTTGCCATCTTTCTAGCAGGGTTTTTGTCCATGAAGCCTTGCTAGAAAGATGGCAAACTTGCATACGCGCGAAAATTAGAAACGATTTTTCGGCATAATGAGCGAACAACCAGAAAACAAAACAAAACGAGAACGAAACTTTGCAAGTTGAAGTGGAAAGTGGTGACGAAAGCCGGCTTTAAACTATTAAACGTCAACTTCAGGAAGCGAAAGTCCGTATGGGACTGACAAACAAAATAGCCCAATTTTCAAACGCAACCTTGATAGAAAATTTCCTGGAGTTGTACGACTCGTTCGAGGAATCAGTGTCGTCAAAACCACAAGAAGAGAGCGACAGTTTACTTTCCCCACCTGCAGTTCAATCAAAATTCGAAATTCATACTGCGTTTGCTCATGAAGAAGATTATATTGTAAGTTCAACCAGTGCAACTGGCGCTTTATTTGAGTGCATGATTTCCACCCGAAGCGACGTGCAATATCTGCTGTTGCGACCTTTTACCTCACACTTTTCGCCTTGTCCGTAAAGATGGGCACTGTGGTGTCATGGAGGTGATGTGCAAATCCCGTCATAACATACGTTGGTACTCCTCGTCGATAAAAGGAGGGAAGTTTACAGTGAACTTGAGGTAAAAATGATTTTGAGAAAGCTTTCAAGTCTATAAGAGTTTGTTTCGTTTTGCTAGTTATGTGTCATTACTCTTTATTTATAATTCCACTTATTGTTTAACATTTTCATTCGCTTTCAGGGCGGCCCAATCACCTGATATGCTTTTGCTGTATGTAATATTGACTTCCAAATGTAATTCATCCACAGTATTTATTTGTAACATGCACACTTCATTCCCCCCAAAATGTTTGTTTTCTATTTTGATTGGATTTTGCTAAAACTAGAGGGGGAAAAATTTGGAAAGTGTACAGTGGCCCTTTGTCAAAAAAAAAAATTAGGCAAATCCAGTCAAAACTGAAAAAAATGACCAAACAATCAACATGATGCATTTATGCACCTATAGCCCTTCAATAAATATGTTATATATTATTAGCTTGTTTCTTTTTTTTTCTGATAAAAGTTACAGTGTTTTGGGTTTGAATGATACCAATGCTTGTGATTTAACTTGTTCATTTACTGCTGACTATTATGACATATTTTATTTCAGGGTAATCACAATGGGGGGGGGGGGGGGGTGGGGGAGGGGGGAGGGGGAGGGGGAAGATGATTGATAGCCACTATAAATACTTGGCCTACTGTGAATACGACTTGGTTTCTTATTATTATAAGTGGACATGTATTTAACTTCGAAAACCCAAATTGAGCACTTTTCGATTGAATGTCAAAAGTGATTTTGCGTTTGCTTTGGTTTTGCATTGTAAGTTATGTATTGTGATTGGCTAAAAAATATAGTGCCACATTTCAACCAATCAGATGTAAAACCAAAACCAATATTGTGGCTTGCTTGCACACATTTTCACTGGCTACATGTATTTGCTTCAAGTTCTGATTAGCCTGAGAGTAATTTCTTTCATTTTGGTTTTACAATACATGAACACATCCCATATTCATCCCTCAATTGAAAACCCCTCTAGAATTCACAAAATGTAAATAAAGTGACAAGCTTAACGGCAAACATGTACCCTTGGATCAACCAGAATAGTGCTATTCCCATTCAAAACACTGCATTGTGTCTAATAATATATAATACAACTGTAAATAATTTGATTGTGGCATCACATATATTTCACTAATTGAGCTGCCATTTGAAATCTGTGACATTTTATTAGAAATGTTTTGAAAAAATAATGTAAAAAATAGCAGCCATTACAAGGCAACCACAGAATTGACAATGATTGATAGGAGTGACTTTCTTCATCTTTGCTCAGTGCTTCTAATTTGCTTCTATTAATGGGTTGGTATCCAAAATTGTGGGTTATGGTTAAATAGTAATAACTGCCTGGTTTATATTAACTCAAGTGGTTGAGCACTAGACTACTGTGCGGGAGGTCGAGGGTTCAACCTGGGCCGGACCAACACTTGGGGTTTTTATATTGCTGAGGAGAAAGTGCTTTTTTTGTAAGAACATCTGCAAATGGTTCAGACTTGCAAGTCTTCTCAAATAACGATGATACACTGTAGGTCCCGTCTCACAACATTTGTCAACATTTGTCAACAAATATAAATTCTGTGAGACGTTATAATCTTATTATTATAAGGACGTAACAAAACCCTGGCTGTGACCACTTCTGGTGTTCTGTCCTTGGTGTTGTTGAGGATGGAGGGGGCATCTGTGATCTTCAATGATTGTAAACTGCATAAGCAGCCTGGCTTATTCTCCCGTACAGCATGATTGTAAAGCACCACTGAGCGTACGGAAATAGCGCTATAGAAATGTATATTATTATTATTGAGACAAAACGATTAAAATTACACGGAGTATGAGACAAACAGCTTTACTGTGTTTCCATGATACCGGTTTGAGTTTTCGTACCAGTATAAGAATCTTATAAAATAACAATCAGAGCACAATCAAAATGGTTTCAACAAACATTTTGGAAGGTTTTGTTTCATGTATTTATTCATCATACAAGGGAAAGCACCTGCTAGGTATTTACAAATTTGTGTATTTGATTAGGATTTTGTAAAGCTTTACAACAATCGGTTGTATCAGAAGCTTATCACGTTATGAGCTTGTGGTTGTATTTATACCATCATTTGCATCAAGATTTAAGAAAAGTAAAAGACAAAATCGACGTTCTTTTGCGCCGAAAGTGATTGAAAATTACTAAACGAATTTTTGACAAACAAGCTAGAACAGCATAAAGTGTGAAACGGTATTTGTACATCAACTTTCATTCACCTATTACAAACATGGTACAGTTCATGCTTCACCTTGCTCTTTCAACAGTGTATTTTGTTCCTAAACACATTTCACGTACCATTTCGAATTTCGAGAAACTTCAGTACTACTAAACTTGACGAAACAAATACAGCTCATGTCTAGCAATCCACAAGCAAATAAAACCATAAGCTCTTATGTTTAGTCGGTCATCGCTCGACGAGTTCAATATTTGCTAGAAATAGCTAGAGCTAAGCTAATAAAAGTCGTACCTACTAGCTAAGCTTACAATATTTCCACAAACACTAAACTTACTCACTTTTTGCTCCAAATGAACTTTAATTCCTTTGATGAGGATTTACTTGCATATTATTATAGACATTTCCAAAAACAAAAAGAATGTAGAAGTAAATTTCTTGACGTGAATCAATGGTGAGCTTCTGCGTCTAGCGACGCCACAGCTTGAAGGCCGCATGAACGCTAAAGTTATCCACTTCAAATTGGTTTCTCGGTTTTGTTTGATCTTCAATCCCCGGAAAATAAATCGTATAACATATAACATACAATATGTTTTTAGAATTTGACAACTCTGTACCAGTAAATGCTTAAATGCGTCGGCTATCGACCGAACCAATTTCTCTTCAAACATGGCACCGGAGCTCCCGAGGGCTGGAGATCCGGGCGCCATGGTGGTTGATTGGCATCTGTCATCTGAGTTGGACAGTCCAGCCCCCTTTTATACCGCGGGTTCGGCTTTAAGTAACTCCTTCATTGTCCTCCCATTAGCATTTGTATTGTCTCTCATATTATCTGTATCTTCAACACATATTGGTGGCATGTCAGAATGGTTTAGATGTAGAGGAGAATGAAGATGTCCAAAGTCATCTGTCACTTCTTGATCTTCTAATTCTTCAGTGACAAGGTCAAATTAAAAAGCGCACGTACCTGGTGAATCAACCGCATAATTGGCAGCTTGACTGGTGAATCAACTGCATTGGCAGCTTCGAAATTTTTCTCAATTACCATGTGGGATATTTGGGTCCGGTAATTCACAGGTTTTCCATTTCAGGAATTGCAGGTACAGTGAACATGTACTGTTTTTTTTTAGCAGAACAAAAACAGAGAGAAGATGGCTGTTTCGCATTTGCGGCGGCATCACTCCTCTCTCTCTCCGCCATGTTTCCTGTTTCCAGTTTCGTATACATACTGGCCAGCGGTGGCATATAAGAGTGACACTATATGCATTTTATATAAATGCCCATTCCAAATTATCCAATCAGCGTATAGGAAATTTGGCGCGCATTTGGAGCAGCATTCATTTCAAGATTTCAAGGCTTTTCAACGGGGTAAGATGTTTCGGTCGAAATTGCCATCAGAACCACATAGTGTTGACGCTACAGACAGCAAAAAAAGTGAAGAATTGGGTTCTACAGTTAGCACATTGTCGGTATACGAGGACAGTCCTAATGAAACGCAGCCAGAAACGATGCCTGTTTCGTTAAAGCGTGCTATAGAGGTGGTCGTACCAAGGAGGGAGTCAAAAGGTATGTTCCCGCCAAAATTGATATAACGTTAAACTTGCATCGAACAGCAACTATTCGTGTCAAATAGGTTATGTTTTTTCTTTTTATTAGAGTGGGATGTTCAGAAAGTCAGAGAATGGGCAAGAGCCTTGTTTAACGACCAGGTTGCAGAAAAATTCGAAAAAGACGAGATAGACGGGACCACATTGTAATCCGAAAGAATTCTTACGGATAAATCTCTGAACAGCCTGGGTCTGACAACCATTGGAAAAAAAGGACAAGTTTGTCGTGGCAGTGCAAAAACTCTTCGGTAAGTATTTACACGTGGAATTTTGGACCGATTGACAAAGTGGTGTGAATATTTCATAAATAAAGCTGTCACGTAAGTTATCCGAGAGAAAAATTTAAAAATATTTTCTGATGATGAGAGTTTGATTTAAGCTTAAGGTTATAAAAAAAGTACTTGTCTGCCAAAGGCTGTAAGCCCATCAAAATATTTTCTTCGACTAGGCATTAAACTTGCGTAGAGGCAGACAGCTTAACTGAAGTCAAAGTTTATTTGAAGTTGTATTGTAATATCTGTTGTTTCTATGTATTTTGCCAGGAAAACCTCCCAAAGGAGTCACACTTGACTTCATCCAAGAGATCCAAATTGGAACCTCTTTTAAGCTATGAAGAGATTGACAGACTTTTGACAAACAGAGAAAAGAATGAACTAACTTCAATGGATTGCAGTTTATACAATACTAAGTAAGTCATAAGTACCTGCTTTTGATTACAGCTAAGTAGTCCTGATTTACAAGGTTGTTAGAGCATTAACAGTAAGATTGCAAACTTTTAATACCCAGGAAGAAGAGGATCATTTCATTCACCAAAACAGTTTGGCTTGAAGAAAAACCAGCTCCCTGGTTCAGAGGGAATACACAGAATACCAAAAAGCTTATGAAAGTAGTCGAAGAACTTGGAAAGGACGAGACCTACCTATTTAGTAAAGCAGGATTAGGCCAGAAGGCCATTGAAGAAGTAATTCGAGAACACATGTAAGAAAGGAGGCGAACGGAAAATAATCCTCTTCAATGTCAGGAGGACTCTGAAAGTGGAAGTCAAAGCAGTGTTTCATCATCCTCATCAGCAAAAAAACTACGAATCTTATTTCAATGATGGTTAGTATGGTACTTTACTTTCATTATTTATTGCAAACAAAAAGAATGATTTGGCAAAATTTTACCACTACACAGGCCCTAGTTGTTCAAAAGTTGAATCGCCCTACATATTGGATAAGTGGTAGGAAGACCAATAATTTATTATTGCTTTAAATATCCAGTGGATAGTGCTATTCATAACACTCATAATCATATGCAAGTTGAAATATGCAACAATAATGCATTCTTTTGGGCTGAATGTGAGTTATTCACGCTGGTTACGTAATGGCCTGGTAATAAATAGCGGGAGGACTTGTTCACTTCATTCACACTCAGTTTCCCAGCGGAACGAGGGGTAGGGAACTCTAGAAGTTTTTTTGGCGCGGTACGACCCTCACGATGGCGTAGATCCAACACCCAGACCCAGACGCACCGGTGATGCTTGACCCAGAACCTGCCCCAGCCGCGCCAGCACAGGCTGCAGAACCTGCGGTAGCCGCCGTACCAGCTCCTGTTGCTGGAAATCAACAAGAACTTGAGGTGATTATCTTTTAGGGGCTAATGACTTACATTCCCCTTCTTGTTTTTCCATAGAAACTTTGAACTGCCAGACAGGTTTCATGGATTCCGACTGGAATGAACGCTGTTCGACTGCTTTGTTCGTAAAATGATGGTTCGGCTGCGGCCGAATTCTGATTACGGACGGGAAGAGCAAAGACTAAATGATGCTTTGTTCGTAAATGATGGTTCGGTTGCGACCGAATTCTGTTTACGGACGGGAAAAATGCAAAGAGGAATGTTGTTTTTGTTCGTAAGATGATGGTTCGGCTGCGGCCGAATTCTGATTACGGACGGGAAAAAGCAAGGAGGAATGTTGCTTTGTTCGTACAATGATGGTTCGGTTGTGGCCGAATTCTGATTACGGATGGGAAAAAGCAAAGAGGAATGTTGTTTTGTGCGTAGAATGATGGTTTGGTTGCGGTCGAATTCTAATTACGGACGGAAAAAAGCAAAGAGGAATGTTCTTGTTTTCTAACTATGGACGGACACCTGACGGATAAGCAGTATAAAAGATACTTTGGTCGAGGCCAAACCCTGATTATGGATTTATATTTTTTGTGTTGATGGTGTCAATGGGGCTCAAATGCAAATTTCAACTACATATCCAAGAAATGCCTTTTTTCCTTGTTGAAAAGGAAAAGAACAAAAGACAGAATACTTCTTTGTTTGGATGGAGTTCCAAGGTGTATGGTTTTATTGTTTAAGATATGCTTATCTTAAACTGCCTTTCGTAATTAATGCAAGTTGGCGTTGTTATCTTTTCCCTCTTAGAATCTAAAAGAGGAGGTCAGAGTTCTGAAGGAATCACTGGAAGCAGTGACGAAGGCATCAGTGGAGTCCTTGGTTAAGAAAATCTTAACTTATTCAACACGACCACTAAGAGAGTTTAATAAATACGAAGCATTAGAGATGTTGGAATCGCTCCAAAATACAGCGTGTGACAAGAGTCATGGAAAAGCTAATTATTACTTGGTAATAGTAATTGGACTGAGTAGAGTAGACTTCAGGGAATAATCGGGCGAGTAATTTCAAATCAGCTGACCACTTAGGGCGAGGACGATTTGAAATTACGAGAACGATTACCCGGATTTGTACGATATGCAGTTCAATTACTAATTAATCGCATCAATAACAAAATTCGAGATTAAAAAGTCTGTGGAGTTTTTTGTACTATTCAATTACAAAAAGTTGTAATCGGATAGCTGTAATTGGACAGCCATGTGCGCTAATTACATAACAAATAGGCACATCATTGTGTATAAAAGGAGTGGTTAAATTGTTGGAAACAACTTGAAGTGGATGTAAAAAACTGTGATTATAGTTAAAGTAATTAACAGAGAGCTCATCATCTTCACCAGTCCTGAATTAGGAGTGTCAGTAAAATGGCCATTAGGAGTTGGGTGTTTAAAGTCATTTTTCTGTTTTTATTTGTTCAATTCCAACTTCCCGGGATGCATAACGTTGTTCTGCAGACACTCGTGAAATTGTTTCTTTTACGGTTGTTTTTCTCTTGCAAACATTTTGCAAGGGCCAATCTTGAATAGGCGGCTGAAATTGCCTGTTCCGAACTTTATATGAAGACTGAGGATGATGGTTTAAATTTTAATTCAATTAAAAATTGGAGGCCATCACAAGAAAGATCGCATTAAAATTAGTTCGTTCACCACGTTTGGGGTTGTTCAATTGTAGTTAAGCTGAGAAAAACCTCTTGAAGTGAATTTTGAAGAGACATAAATGCAGAGATTCCAACCCTCCCGTTTTGGCCGGAAACCTCCCGTTTTCGGCGATCATTTCCGGCCTCCCGTTTTCATTCAATATTCTCCCGTTTTCTGTAACTTTCCTCTGGCAAAGGAAGATAATGTGTTCCCTGCTTCACTAGTTTTCACTAGCACGATCCTTTGTTGTTTTTTTCTGTGGAATCTCACGCATTTTTTACCATTGGGGCATCCTAGCATGAGCCCGCGTTTTTTTGGGCGCGGTAATGCACTAGATTGCCTCGACTTCGTGCGAGGTTTGCCGTTGTTCATGGTGTGGTTTTCGAAGTCGTTCTTTCCGTCGTTCTCATGAATATGCACAATTTTATTGATATTCAATGAGTTCCGCTTCGTCGAAACAGCACAAAGGAAAGAGAAAGGCTGAAGGAGAAGGAGGTTCTGCTAAGAAGTATAAAACTAAGTACAACAAACAATGGGAACAGCGATATCCGTGGGCGAGAGCGTGCTTGACACATGTGCAGGATGCGAAGTACAAGTACCACTGTAATTTGTGCAACGTCGATAACTCTTGTGGCTACGGTGGTATCAATGATTTGACTGCTCGTGAAGGTATGTAAATTTCTTATTTGAATTCTGATATACTGATTGTTCTCGATTTAAAATGGTGAAGCATGCAAACAAGCAAACTTAGCAAAAAGTGAATCTGAATGCTGCGAATTTCCCGCGTTGCTGGGGTTATGTGGGGGCTCCACGTGTGCTCTACAAAGTCAGGGGCCGGAAGTGCTAATGTTATGGTTTTTTTACTTTTTTTATTTAGGTGCTCCCCCAATTAGCGTGGGGTTCCCCTTATGCTAGATGATTTGACACAAAAATAAAGATT
>JAJLRJ010000008.1:27928431-28028431 GCA_024195265.1 Dendrophyllia cribrosa | reverse complement strand
ACTGAAAGACCGAGACAAAGTTAAAGTGAAGATTGTTAAGTACAGTTCATACACCAGAAAAGTGCCAAGTTCTACATGTATACAGTCCCAACAAAGTATGGAAGGGGAGTTAACTGCTGCAAGCACTCCACTGACAAGTAATCACGCGGGTGAAAAGGCAGTTGAAAGACTGATAGAAAACCTTAAAGATCACAGAAATACTCTTGAGTATCGCCTTCAAGTGGCCCAAGCAACCCTCTCATCATTGAGGGAAGCACCCCATTCAAGAGCACCAGCAGGGAAGAATACCAATTTCACTTGTAGCAATTGTCATTATCGAGGCCACAGAGTAAACAGTTGTAGAAAACCCCCATGCCAGGGATACTTTGAATGTGGGATGAGCATCTTGCACAAAGACTACCGAGATCAAGTAAAACAGGTAAAACGTTTTCGCTTAAACCGTGTTGGCACTTGGGGTTAATTTTAACTGAATTATAATATGATTGTATTTAATTGAAGGGCTTGGTGGAAAACTATGTTTAGTGTACATTTGGCCTTGAAATCCAAATTTCTTCAATTTTGCTGCTTTTCGAGTCAAATGTGTTGTAGAGTCTGACATAAAGCACCCAACACAGGAAAAAAATCCAAAAAAACATTAATGAATTTGAAGGAAACATGATGTTTTTTCTTGAAATACCATTAACAAAATTAAACATTAATGTTTTTTTCTCCTGTCCTCTACTTTTAACATTCTCAACAATAAGCCATTAATGTTAATTCTACCAATTCCATCATGTGTAATGAGGATAAACCATTCTTGGTTTTTGAAAGTCCGCTTAAAATGCAAAAACAAAATACAATAATGGAATTAGTTGAAAATCCAAACATGGTTTTTATAGAAAAAACATTCATGATACTCTCACTTTATTCCCACAACTAAACCATTATGTTTTTTTAAATTACCATTCACTTTAATCCTGAAAAAACCATTAATGGGAATTCAAAACACATTACTGTAAATTAACATCCCCATTAAAGAACCAGTGTTGTTGTGTACTGTGTTAAAACCATTTTATGGTTCTTACTTTATCTACTCTTTAAAATTTACCATCAAGCGTTTTGAGCACCATTCACACAGGAATATACCCCAAGATACATAATAAATTTTACTAGAAATTGAACTTTGAAGGGCATATGATTGAATGGTTTCATTAGTGTTGTTTGCCTCACACACGTCCTTTGTAAGATTAGTAGGATTTACCGACAATGCAGGCTGTCATTCAAAAACTTTAGCCATTATACATGTACTAGAAAATGGTTCAATAGTGGAATACTTGGATGGTTTAACATATAATACGTCTGGAGATTTTGCTTGCTGCTCGTATTTTTCCTCCCCCTTTTGGGACTTGGTAAAATACTACGCAACTCGCAAAATATTTGTGCATATATGATTAACCATCCAATAAGATTATATCTGATATATTTAAACCCATGAAAGCCCTCAAAATTTAACACTAGAAGTACCATTTGAACAGAGAAAAAGAGAACCTGTTCATGATAGTTACTGCATGTAAATTTGCCTTTCATGAAAATTCCAATGCAGAATGTGTTTACAATAAATAAAATATAATTTTTACAGTACCCTATGTGTAAGAAGTTATTACAATACCCCTACAGCTAACTGTCACAGCATATTTCAAACTGTATTGATCGAAAGTTATTCCATTTTCCAAGCATCGCCCCTCCATTCACCACTTGCAAGACCCAAAATGGAGTCCCATGACACCCAATCCTGTGCTTGTCGTGCATCACAATAGGGTACATACAGCTTTTCACCTGGTCTTGCCGTGTCCTCTAAGTAATACCAGACTTTTACAGTTTTTGCTCTTTCTTGGATTGTTAACACCTTTGCCAACCAAGGGATGGGGTCATCCCCTTTAATGGAAATCATGTCATTAACTTGTGGGTAGAATGGCACAAGAATATCATGAGATGAAATTGGTGGGGTTTCTCTTTGAAAATCTAGTGCTATCTTTCGATCAGCATTCTCATCATCGGCATACATACTGCACAAAATTATTTTTCTCAACATGGCATTGACAGGGACAATAAGTTCTTGTGCATTTGCAGTGTCTATCACTAAGCCTCCACTGTATGGATCAGAAAGAGGGGTACCCTCCTCATCCACTGCCTGAGAGTACTTAAGTACTTTCACAAATTTAAAGAACTCTCCCTCAGAACAAAGACACAAGAAATTTGTTATTTGGCAAATGCACTCATCATGAGCACCAACTTGACAGACAGCATGTTCTCCTTTTCGGTACAGCATTCCTGTAGGAGTTTGAACAGGCCTCCAAAAACTTCGGAATGAGAAGGCAATCTCAGGTACAGCAAAAGACAAGGATGAGTCTGATAAATTAATCAAGTTCATGTCTCTTTGTGAAAATTGTACTTCATTGAAGATCATGCCACCAACGAAAACCCCCTCCTTGAAGCTGTTTTCAAACAAAGGCATGCTTGCAACCAGTTTCTCAATATGTTTGGCACCTTCCAAAGATTTGGCACACATCTAAAAGAAAACAATAAGACTCCTATAAGATTAATAACTGATTAAAATTGATCTGATATATATGTCATTTACATGTAAAGGTTAGAAATTAGTGTTGCACCAGTAGGTAGATATCTAATACATCAGGTGAAATAGCCCTGAAATGAGATGTTAAGGATGATATAATTTCTAGAAAAGTCTCACCCACTAACCTTTTCAAGATCAACCTTATAGGTGGTTTCTTCTTGGGGCTGGATAAGAGTACTCATGAGTTTAAGGAGTTCTCTGTAACTTTCCCGTTTAGCAAAAGAACATTCCATGTTCTTGAAGTTATTTGAAATGCTGACATATCGTTTAACAGCTCGCTCAAAAGAGAAACACCAGAAGTTGTCTGGGTGAGAGAACCGCAGGGCATCATCAGGAATGTGTTGAAGGTTGTGAACTGTTATTCTACAGGCAGCAAGCCCTCGATGCTCCTCATTAAGGATAATATAACGCTTTGCCAAATTCTGGAAGAGGTAGACATCATCAAGGGACCACCCATTACGCTTGTTGAAGATAAGTTCTGTCATTCGCGCAGTTAGCTGCCATAAATGATACTCCATTGGTTCAAGCAAGCCAGCTAGCAGCAATTCTGACACAGGAAAAGAGAACTTTTGAAATTCCTCAGTTTTCCAGTATCCTAGACGGGAGGACAATCCCTGAGGAATTCGGCCATCTTTTAGTTCTAAACAAGAGATAACAAGAAGACAAGATCAAACTCTCTAAGCCTAAATCTGCAACAAGTTAAACAGTTGGGCATTTTAAGGGCCCACTGACGTATATTTTTGGAGCCGTTGCTAAGGACACTCAAGGCTATTTAATTTTATTATTTTACTAGCGTTATCAAGCCATGCCCATGATCACGTGACCAAAAACGAAAAAGTTTAAAAATTTTGGATGTGTCGCATTTTATGGGAAAATTGTTGGCGGTGATATGATATTTATTCGTTTTTGCATCTTCGTAAGTATGGATTTTGTTTTAACGTGAAAAGTAAATTACTAAACTAGTGTCCTTAAATTAATAAACATTCAGTGGTTAAGTTTTTAGGGATGTTAATAACATAGCATACGTGCAGACAGTACATGTACCTGCAGTCCAAGGAAACTGTTCCAGTCTTTGATCAGCTTCCTTGGCATCAAGTTTCTCTTCAGCAATTAACTGTTTGAGGCTACAACCGACAACGTTTAATGGGAGGTTGTGCATCACATCAAAGACCGTATCTCTGATCACATCAAAGCCATATAAACTGTAGAGGCGATGCAGTATGCTTAATCCCGTGTAACCAGTTTCCCTGCTCAATCTCTCGCGAACGGTCCGACGGTCTTCATCTGCAATCTCTTTCATTTTAGCCACTTCATTCTCAAGTTTCCGCTCTTCAGGTGGAAACCTGGTAGCAAAACGGTTTTGTCCAAAGTAGTATGTTGTCCCTGCACCACTTGGGTTTATGGTACCTGTTGAATGATAGGTATATATACATGTATGTCACTGTAAAAATCTTGCTTAATACAAGCTTTTAGTGTTTTTAAGGAAATTTCATGGAGATAGAACTGCTCATAGATTTTCTTTCAAACTTAGTCTGTTGCTGTTTATTTAAAAGAGCTTGTACATGTATTTTTAAATCAAGGCGTGTAAACATATTCATTAAGGAGAGGGAAACCATACCCCATACATGTAATTGCCTTAAAGGGGCACTGTCACGGGTTGACATGCGCAGAAGCATTCATCCTCGCGAACGGTTGGCCGCCATTATGAGTCGTCGGTAAGTGATTCAGTTTTGATAAAAATTACAATGCCAACGTAATGAGGATGAGAAAGGGTTCTATCATTGATATACCACCAGAAACTCAAGACCAAACTTGAAAACATCAGCCTGATGTTTTCAAGTTTTCTCGCCGTGACAGTGCCCCTTTAAAGCATCAGCTTCTAGAAACGCTTTCGTATGATATGTACATGTAAAATTTTAATGAGGAAAGGGTCTCATTAAGTGATCATGTCTCAAAAGATCAGCAGAAGACTTCTATATCAATTAACACTATTATACTAACTACTTAATAACAGCACACCACAAGGGCTTTACTGTAAAATTCCAGACTGAGGGATGAAATTCTTGCTTTATGGACCGAGCCGCTGGGCGAGGTCCATAAAGCAAAACTTTCAGCCAAAGTCTGGGATTTTACAGAAAAGCCAGAGCAAACAAGGTTATTTAGTTATTTATTATATGGGTTCAGATAGGCAAAGCGTGTGAAATAGACAGACCTTCTACATTGCCTTCATTTTTCACCACAATTTTGACAATAAAATTCAGAAAAGAAATCTTCAGAACTCATAGTAAAGAAGAGATACATGCTTTGTTCAATTTCTTGCTTTTTTAACAAAGTTTCTTTCACTGAAGTCACTATAAAGTTCGCAAGGTTATGTAAACAAAAACTGTGGCGGGAAAAATCTGTAATGCCTGTGGGCTTTTACCTCACAGGGAATTACAGACCACTAATTAACCAATCATAGTGCACGTACTACAGTAAAAACCCGCGAGTAAGAACCACCATTTTTCCAGGTTAGCCTAAAGTGGTTCTTATATAACGGGTTTTTACTGTATCGCAGCCATGTAATAAAATATAATTATTATTTCTTCTCACCTTTATGTTTGTCTCTTCTGCATGCTAGTATTCCTCCATTAATGAATTTACCAATTTCAGATTGGGCTGGATAGTCACCAGTCCAGAGGAGTAGCAAAACACGTACATCAATTACACCAGGCAGCAGATCCAACTCAGGGAAATTGCCCACATACTCCACTTGATAACCTGTTGACATTATCAGACAATTAAAAGAGCTTAGATTAAACATGTGAATATAATGGGCAGTGTTGAGTTGTTGTATATTTTGATTTCAAAATTTTGCAAAACAGGCCTGGTATCCCATTTATCCATTTATGAAGTTAATGGTTGCTATAGATAACTTCTAACCGTCATATCTTGAGTTCCCTTAGTATTCTGGGGTTGGTCTTTGGTTATGTTTCTTCTTTTGTAGGTTGTCATAACTTTCCGTAGTCATGCCCTTTGGTAAGTCACGTGACCTAAAAACAAAAACTCCTAAAACTCAAGCAGCTTGCATCTTTCTTCGATGGAACAAATGCCAAAGTGTAGAGTACATTCAAATGCAAAATCTGACGTTAGGTTTGTTGAGATTTGCGCCATTAAAAAAGTTATGACGTCACAAAAACTATATGAGGTCATTACTTTTCAGGTAACGATAATCACATCAAATTCTTACGTCAGCTTTTGCATCTGAAAGCCTTTGGCTTATGTCTCTGACTCATCGAAGAAAGGTGCAAGCTGCCTAAGTTTTAGGCGTTTTTGTTTTCAGGTCACGTGACTAACCAAATATGGTCATGAATACCAAAAGTGATGGCAACCTTCAATAGGAGAAACACGACCAAATATCTAGATCAACCCCAGAATACTAAGGGAGCTCAAGATATGACGGTTAGAAGTTATCCATAGCAACCATTTAGAGCTATTTGGTAGTTAAGAGTCTCCCCTCTTAAGATTATTAGAAGGCATTAATCCCTGGGATGGTTATTATGGGAAAATGCCCCACTGTACTGTTGCCCAGAAGAATGGGCATTGCTGGAATTGACTGACACAATTACCTTCAATAAAGATGTTTTCAATCTCAGAGACCAGAGGCTCAAGGAATGGATCGAGGGAATTTGGTCTTTTTTTGGGCAGCATGTGAGAGGGCACAAAGCCTACAACATAGACTTCCTCAGTTGCAGCCCTCTCGTGTTTGTACATATTGGCTATAGACACCTCTATGGCACCTGCAAAAAGACAGAAGTTTAAAGATGCAGTGAATTGGTGCAAATGTAACTTGCTAACAGCTAAATTTACTTTTATTAGAAATAATTGAAGTTTTGCTATATAGAGAGTTTATATTTTAAGAGTTTGTACAGTACATATATACTTGAATTATTATAAGGGCTTTAATAGCAATCTGATCACGAGAAAAAAAAAACAGGCAAAGTTGCAGTTATATGAACCCTTTAATAAACAATATTGAGTAAAGTGATAGTTGAGAGTTCTTGAATTACAAACAAATTAGCTCTCTACATTAAAAAAATATTAGGAAGACAGATGGAGGGGGGGGGGGGGGGGGCAAAACAAATTATAGTTTCCACTCAACTACTGTGTCAGGCACTCATTTCACTTTGTGACAAGTCGTCATACCACAACAATTAACTATATCTTTGTAGAACTGGATTAGTAAATCTCTGGTACACTACATACATGCTGTGATTTTGAAAAGAAACTTACCACAGCTGTGTTGACCTGGTGCTCCAAATGGTTGCCAACCATCCCAGTGCCCTATTAAAGCAATATTCCGGGGCTCGCCCTGAACAAACTGTGCTTGATAGTCTTCCTTAGTTCCACATTCTTCGCACTGCACTGTGTACACTCCATCTCTTTCAGGAGAGGCTCTGATTTCTTTTTCACTGATAACAGTACCACAGCATTTACATCTGCATGGTAGCATCCACTCTGCATCTGGATTCCAAAACCAGGCCAGTTCACTGAAACGCATACCATCCCACACTTCCTTCAACACGGAGTTTGATCCAGCTCTATTTATCCAGTCATCTCTGTTCACCCAGTGTGCTAACATTTTGCTGCACATTTTAACATCAGAGAACCATGTCCGAATCTTGTCAGAGAGACCAAGATAATAGTACTTGATAGATCCAGGCTTTCCACAATGTCGGCATGTGGAAGTAGGTGAATCCATCAAATCCCAGTGACATGGGTGACTTTCATCAAGACAGATAAAATATTCTTTTGGCCCTTTGTATTCAAATTCCTTTAAAAGCTTTTCAGTCTCTCTCCAATTTCTTGGCCAATGATTCAAAGCAGTCGAGTTATCACAGTCATTGCGGAAAAACAAGTCTTTTGCAAAAGTTAAAACATCCTCAATGTCATTAAATGAGCCATGCATTTGGTTCACCAACATCATGGCCTTACAAATGACAGTTACAATGTCTCTTTTTATTTTTAACTCTGCCTCTTCTGAACTTTGTTCTTCTTGTTGCTGGTCTGTATGTAAACCCTCTGATACACCATTACCACTACTGGAATCATCATTGCTGTCACCAAAATTAGCACTTGCAAAGCTATCCTGACCAATTTCATTATCTTCTTCTACTGACTCTTCTTCTGTTTCTGCCTCAGAGCTGTGAAGGCAAATTTTAACTCATAAATTATTAATACAATTATAATGAAGGAATAGATACAATTGCGATAGCGCGTCTTCATTTTAGACGACGCGCAACAGACGCGTCAAATTAAATTCATACATTATCATAATGTATATCATGTTGTCCCGGGCCCGCGTGGTAAAATTATATTCTTGAATATCTCGCGTGATTCAGAACTTCATGAGCTGAAATTTTCCCTAAAGATAGTTTTTATGTTTATCGTAACAATTCTTAAGTGGCAACTTTTCAGATAATATATGTTTTTTGAAATTAGAAAAAAAAGTTGCGTAGAAAACAATTTGTATTGCTTTTTGGACTTTGGTCAACGGAGCGTTGCGTGACGAGCCCAACGGCTGCGACGGAGACTACCTCACAAAACTCTGTATTTGTTTTCTTTTCTTTAAAAAGCTATACTATAAGTTTTGAAAAAGGAGAGGTGTTAGTAAAGCACATATGAAGACTATCTGGAAATATTTGGCAAAATAAAGGGCGGTTTTTTCGGATTTACGAATAATTTGGTATTAAAAAGGTCAGAGGTCACGGATGTTACTTTTCAAAAGCCAAAAGTCTGCAGCAAAGTCGTTTTATTATTATGCAAAAAAACGTCTTAATTTTGTTGCTTATCTATGACTGGCTTGGTAAACACAGCCTTGTTCGTATTTTATTTTGCGAGGAAACGTTATTTTTGGAAAAGTCTCGGACCAGGGGCATCGCGGACCAGGTATTAAATCTGGTTCAGCCGAGGAAAATGAAAAATTAAGCATCAAATAAGAAGAAAAAAGAAAAAAGGGGACAGAAAGCGAATAGGAACGAAGATCACATCAAGGATATAACACTGAACTCCATATGTTCGGTTGTTTCTGCGCGTTTTTACAATTGTCGGGTATCATCCCCACCACTGGTCAGAAGTGATGAAGGCTCGTGTAAAAAAATTAAATTCGTCTGTAGTATATATTCGACGTCTAAATTACCCGTCGATTAATCAACGTATTTAATTTAAATTAAATTTGTCCGAATTAAATTCGACGTATAAACAGGGCCTTACTCATTGTCTGATCGCTGAAGTAAAGCCCTGTCCGGCGGGGTTAAAGCTTGGATGGGTGACCAACAAGAAATACTGACCCTCTGTTGTTCGCAATCTTCTTCTTATTCTTTGCATTCTTCTTTTTTATATATGTATTAGTGGCAATTCAGGTCCGATTTGTTTGTTATATTTAAGAAATTAAAATACTGGTAACCACTAGACCTTCAGTCTGCAGTCTCCAATTGCAAATGTCAGACACCGCTTTTTATGTGATGAAATACGATTTTAAAAATGTGACAATATAAGGGAACCAGCTATAAACTGCGAAAATTACACATGATAGGGTTCTCAGGCCTTGATAGGTGTTTTCATGCGAACTGCATGTATAGATCGATCGCCATACATCGGACAAATGTTAAACAGGGTACGAAAAATTGTGTATGAATATGAGAATTCAATTTTGTCTGTATGCTAGGCTCCAGCTCAAGATGTTTGACGACGCTACCGATCCTCGAGATACCTCTTTACTTTCGTTTAATAACTTTGTGAACATTAGGTCATAAATTTTACTTCAGGCTGTGATGAGGCGATTTTACCTCGCATTACAATTCGATCAAAACTAAGACTTGTCAAAACACAGGCCAATTCGATCGGTTTTACACAACAAATAACGGCCCATTTTAACCTAAGCGCTATATATGGCTTGCTTTGCAAAAGTTGTGTAAAAAAATAGGATTTGCTTTGCTAGAAAATCCGCGGAAAACACCTCCAGGCAAGAACAAAGACTCACATAACTTACATTGTACTCACTGACACTGTGGAAACACCGTTGACCGCGGCCGCTTCCAGCGCTTCTGACTGTGTTTCTTGCAGTTGCCAGTGTCTATACTCCACTGAAGTTGAGACAGGCTTTCCACTACAAGAAACGCATGGACAATGGACGTGGGTGTAGGGAAGTTCGTTGCAATGACAACGAACGACTTCAGTTCGATCCCAACGTCTTTTTCTTCCCGCCATTGCATCACTGCCAATCTATCTCGCAAGACTGGGACGAGTGTATGCATGGAAGCGAGGCCGTATCAGGCGTATATAAGCGTGCAGCCCGTGCATTTCGCGCCAAACTTGAAGAAGTGCTGTAGTCGTGCTGTGCTGCAGTCGTGCGGATAATTATAAGCTGTTTTAGTTGAAAGAAAATATGGCTACGGCTGCAGAAAGCAACAGGAAAAGAAAACTACCGGCAGACATGACTGTCGATGAAGCATATAACTGGGTGGAGTCCCTTTTTAATGAGGAAATAGCGGCAAAATTCAAAGGTAAGTTCAATCTCCATTCAGCAGCGGCAGTGGCGCGAAAGTAGCTTGAGGCCTTTGTCAAATTGAAATGCGTTTTTCTCCTTAAACAGAACAAAAAGTAGATGGTGCAGGCCTTGTGCTATTAGCAAAAAAGGGTTCTGAAACACAGCTTTCGGCGTGTGGTTTGGAACTCGTGGGTGATCAAATGAAGTTGCTCCAAGCCGTGGAAACGGAGTCGGAGGAATCCGGAGGTGATTCGCCACCTTGTACAAACAAAGCTACAAAAAAGCCGTCATCGAAAACAGTGGGGAGTGATCTCAAAAAAAGAATATATAATGCTAAGTAAGTAAAAGAATTATTCTCTTTACTTGATAAGTTTCCAAACGGATAAAAATCTTTCTATCTGTCACTGTAAATCCTGAAAAAAAGTAAAGGGGGGCCGGGAGAGTTTGTGCAAATAAAAAATCGCCATCCTTAATAGCATACACATTTACTAGTCAAAATAAGTTTTATTGCAGCTAAAATTGATCTAGCTTGCAAATAAATGACTTTTTTATCCGTATGATTATAGCTTAAACCATGCTTCAACAAAACAGTATTTTTATGCTGTATAATCTGCCAAAATGGAAAGACGTTCTTTTTTTTTCAAACAGAAAGAAAGCTGTGAGAGCTGCTGTAATTGCCAAATGGCCAGGGAACGACCTGCCCAATTTTAAAAAGCAGCCGGGTCAAGTTAAGGTACTGGACAACTTAGTTGAAGAACTGGAAGAAGAGTGCTGTTATCCCGCTGTAGGGTTTGACAAGCGGGCTATACGCCAGCATATATTGGACATACTCAATGAACGCCGAAGACACGTCCGAAATGGGCATGACTATACAAAGGTTTGACCACGTTTTCTTTTCCTTTTTGTGCTTGTCTATGTGGCTTAGTACAATCCTTGTAGGTCACCCATTATTAATTTAACTGCATGCATATGGTTTGCTTGACAGGTGGGCAAAGCCAAGGCTGCCAGCAGCGAGTCAAGTGACCAGCAGGAAAACAGTGACCATGGTGACGGTGATACTACTGATATTGATACTTCTTCCTCTCAACAACCACTGTCATCAGCAGATTCATCGGAAGAAGAGACAGGTACGGTGAAGGTTATTTATTTGACACGTTATACCATTTACCACGCATGAAATCTTAATATATACACAGGGTTCTTATTTGCTGGGAATTGGATGAATGGTAGTCCTGAACTTACATGAGATACTCAACTTCAACTTTATAAATGCCCTTTTCATGCTGCAAGAAAATCATACTCTCATCCTTTTAGAAAAACAATCAAGGCATTGCCACTGTTGTATTTTTTGTCTATTCACTGCCAAAATGAAGCTCTTATAAAAACTGATTATGGACAATGTTATTTTTATTTTTTATTCAGTGTTTTCTGATACATTTGGTGTACTTGGTTCTTTAAGAGAACAAAACGGGTTATTATGTATTTTTGGTAGGAGTAACACCCTTTGATAAGTTTATCAAAATCTCTTTTAGATGAAATTTCTATGGCTCTTTCTGTAGCAGTGTGCCACTGTAAATTCCCTTACGGTTACCATTAGTGTCTCAGGTTATCTCCGACGTCAAAGGGTTTAATTTATTAGGTGGTGTATAATTTCTATACTGTTTTGAAAAGTCCTATGAATGGTTTGTCCTCTTGGGTTGGCAAGGTTGATAATACGTATGATAAGAGATATCTATAAATAACACTTTTCTTTTTTTTTCTCTCTCTCTCTTTTTTCTCATAGAGGCCGGCATCCCTTTGGCATCAGCCAAACTTGTGGTGGCTTGTGCGTTCAATGAGTTAAAAGTCACCGATGTATCCAGGGCGCAGCTACAGTCGGCAGCAAAAACCCTGAAGGTTCCTGTTAGCTCCACTCAGTCTAGGGCAAAGGATATACTTGTAGCAAACATTGCTAAAGCCCTTATTGAGCAGGGTTTCATTAAAGTCCCTGTGCATGCAGCCCAATTTTCACGGGCTGATGTTAAAATTGTGAAGCCATTTTAACTGAAAACTGTATTTGTCATAATCAGTTTCTGAAAAACTGAATACAATAAAAGATTGTTGAAACTAGTTTATTTGTACATGTCTATTTAATCTCAGTAGTCAGGCACACTTTATTCAACCTTTTAATGTGCTTAGTTGTGATATTACTGATATATTTGGAAACCATGAGGTCTGAGAAATCAAAACCCAAGAATCCGGTCCTAGGGAGACCACTATTACGGAAATGGGGGACAAAACCAATAATGATAGCAGTTAAACCATCAATGTTATCATAAATAACATCGTGTAATGTGCTTGAAAACCAAAAATGGTTATAAAGCAAAATCCAGAAATATTTCCAAAAGAACCATTCATGGAAGCAGTACAAAAAACATAAAAGATAACAGAAGAACCATTAATGTTTTCTTTAAGAAGAACACCATGTAATATTACTATAAACCAAAATGGTAATAGCTCAAAACCCAATAATGGTAATGGGAAAAACATTTATGATAATGGTGAAAAATACGTTGATGGTAATTGTTATTTACCGTACATGTTAAAAGTAAAAAAACCCACAATGATTTGCTTGAAACCAATAATGGTATAACACAAAAGTACAATCATGTAAATTCTTTTGTCATTAATGTTTTATTTACCAAAAAACATTAATGGTTATAGTTCTGTTTTTACATTAATGTATTTTACCATGTTATTTGATATTTTACCACTCTAAAAAACATGAATGATGTTTTGGATTTTTTTCCTGTGCAATAGGCCTTTGTGTATGTGTATATATATATATATATATATATATATATATATATATATTTTACAATCTTGGCTTGTGCTGATGTGAACCTGCCATAGTAAGAAAGTTTTTGCTAAAAATCGACATATGGTGGTGGAAGCATAACCATCCTATGTTGATTTATTGCCCACAGTTTACAATTGACTTACCAGTCTTCTATTTTAAATAATACTTACAAATAAATTATTCCAGTACTTGAATAATTATTGTAACGGGTGCCTTTGCAAATTTCTATGGGGTGTTTTCTTTTATATCTTGGAACAGGGAACGAACTAAAACCAACATTTTTGCTGTGGCAAGGAAGAAATTACAAAATTGTAATCCTGTCAAGTACTCCAATAGGACCTGTCTGGACAACGATTTAAGAATATTAGCAGCTGCATGCAAACATAAAGTCCCTAAGGACGGTGTGAATTTAGAAGACATCATCGAGGATCACAAAAAGAATGCCAGTAATCTCAAGTCTACTGAATACACAGTCTATGGTATGAACAAGGAATTAACAAAAGCAGTAATACCGGTACTTGGAATTTCTGTTAAAACCCATTTTAAATGAGAACCATATTTACTTGAATACCCAATCTTTTTATTTAAAGCTCCTCATCCAATTGGCAGCCCTCTTAGAAAACATTGGTGCCAAACTTTTTTTTCAATACAACTATGGTACTTTATTGAAACCTGTAACAAATTTTTTTGTACAATTATTTTTTGTCAAAAAGAAAGAAATAACACTGGAATTTTTTTTTACAGCTTTATGCTTTATGATGTCACTTACTTGTAAACCCTCATGCACAGGGAATGGTAAACTTGCTCCTTATGCATTGTTTTATGTATTTCTAAACACATGAAATTATTGCTTGGAGAAGCATGAGCCACAGGCCAGTGCTTCTTGGCATAATGTACTTCTCAAGTGTTTTCTTTTAATTCCCAAGTGCTTATGTAAGCCAACATGCATGGGGAGCAAGTTTACTATTATACCTTTACAAATTGTCCCATGATTTGTGCATGCTCTTCCTGACATAGGCTGCATGTATTATAACCTGATAAAGCACTTGCATTTTAAGAGCTGATGGCATAACCAACCTGTATCCAATTTTGACATTTTTCACTCAAAATAATGACAGGTTCATTTAAGTTAAAGTGCCTATAACCTCTGTGAGGATTTTAAATATTTGTAATCTTTGGATCCTGCTGAGAAAAATTGTAATATATCTTGTCAGCCAAAAGTTTCATCTTCATAGACTTTTTTGCTATTAAAGTTGATGGAATCTTGTGGCATCGAACAAGGAATCTGTCTATATGAGACATGTATGAGAGATTCCTGGAAATAAGATTCTTTGTTGATGTCACTTCTGTCAACTTTAACAGCAAAAAAGTCTGAAGATGAAATTTTCAGCTGACAAGATATCTTACAATTTTCTTAGGAGAATCCAAAGATTAGAAATATTTAATTAGGCCAAAAGATTGTGTATTTTCACAAATAAAGACAATTAAATACATTTTGGCTGATAAGCAACAATCTTGATGACTCTTCATGTCAAAACATTCCTTTTTGCAAAAAAAGTGAGATTTTTGGTCCAATTGTATTTATTTTCCTTTGGCTAACATCTACCAGCCATTACTATTTTAGCATAGGTTGGTTTTGCCGCCAGTTCTTCATGTAGGGCAAGTGCATTGTAACGGTATAATGAACTAGATCTGACCAAAGGCGGTCACACCATGCACATTTCTTTGAACATTTTTTTAATTGAGTACACCTTTGAGAAATTACCCACCCCTAATCTTCCTGATGGCCTCGCAGTCTCGTTTTTGCACTCTTAGTGTAGCATGTTTTTTTTTTCATACCCATGGACATCCACGACAATTGGTGTATGATACTGGACAAATTGAAGTTTTTCAAAGACTGTATGTTATTGGGAATTAGACCTTTTTACCATTTTTAGGGTCATCAGTAAAAGAAAACGATTGAAATAGCCTGAGTCTGTCAGATAACCAGAACCTCTGAATTAATTTTTGGTTTTTGATGTTTGTCTGGCTTAAAAAAATAATAACCCCAAACCCCCTTCCACCATTCTACTGCAACTAACCTGATCTTTTTTCCTTTTTTATACTATGCAGAAAACAGAAGAGGGTATAACTTTGAAAAACCAGGAAACTACAATCCCAACCCCTATCACTACCAGAGAGGTGAAAAGGAAAATTACATGAATTCTTCACACAGCTGGCATAGTCCTCGAAAGCATTTCAGTCACAGTCTTGAAAGGCCTTTCAGGCAAGGTCCTGAATGGCATTTCAGGCAATGTCCTGAAGAGCATTTCAGGCAAAGTCCTGAAGGGCATTTCATGTGGCAAACAAATAATTTCCTATCACCCATAAGCCACACTGAAAGGTCACCTGGATGGGGGTGGACAACAAGGCAAAACACAACTTGGCAACATAGAAATAGAAGTTTCAAAACACCAAATAACCCACATGGAAAACATACCAGTACCCATACCAGTACCCATACCCAGAATCGTGGAAAAGTGACTGGAGTTACAAGTACTCAATCCTTCTCAAGAAAGAAGCTTACTTACAAGAAGCCAGGAGATGTTAAAGAACCACCTGGGAAGAAGTTTAGAAGAATGTTGAATGAACGACCTGTAAATGAAAGCCAAGATGATGATGAGACGCAAGACAGTGACGAATCACCATTAAAAGGTGGCAACCCCATCAGTGTTGATAGTCCTGCAACAGCCCAGAAAGATGATGTAGCAGGAGAAGGGAAATCCACAACCTCAGTTCTGCCAGAAAGTGAAGAACAGAAGTCCCAGTCTTTTAATTACGACAAGTGGGTTGAGGATCAAAAAGCAAAACTTATTCATTAAAAATCAACCATTGGCAATGACTTCCTCTTTTCCTTTGTCAGAAATCAGTGGGTCATTTTCATATTTATTGTAATATTTACAAAAGCCATTAAGCTGACAAGGACAAGTGTTTTATATTCATGTAGGTTGATTATCTTAAAATGTTATAAGGTGATATACTTACCAATAGTTGAGTATGAAACATTTTTAAATTTATATATTTTCTAAAATTATGAAACCAAATATGTTGTGTTATCAGATCTAGATTTACTTATCAACTTGAAATTGTGAGAGTAAATATAATTTAATTGCTAGTAATATAGTTATTTTTTTAAGGTTACTGTATTTCCTTGTACAAGTCAGTGCCCCCTTGGTGTCATAAAAACTGAAATAGGTAAACACTGACCTTTCACTGAGGAAAAGGAGTTAGCAATAGTGCATTCATGAGCTAAAAGAAGGTTGAATTTACTGCCAAAAGAAAAAAAAAAATTTCAGGCCAGTTTACTGAGGCTAAAAAGGCAAAATTTGAAATAAAGGCACTTCTTTGAGGAAATACAGTATTTGATATTTCTAATATTTTTTTTTTGACATCTTTATTAACAGTCACAAATTACCTACATGTACACCAGACACATCTGCAACATTAAAAACATATCTACAACAAATTATTCGTACATATATGTTATATAAATACAATAACTCATTTAAGAAGAATTGCTTAATCAAATTAAGACGAGGAGCTTCCAGTAGTACTAGTGTTCAGAGTATAGGTTTTCCAACTTGTATTTGATAGTTATTTGGTTAATAAAGTCGTTCATTAACAGGGAGTGGCAATGTAGCTTGTTGGTATAAATATAATAACGCATGAACAACAGGGTGTAGTTGAATTTCCTAATTAACTTTGGATTAATTGAGTTTGATAAATTTCCAAATAAGTATTCTACAGCGGATGGATTAAAATTAGCATGATTACAGAGGTTGAACCATTGTACCACATTATGAATAAATCGTTTTGTAAATTGGCAGTCTGCAAATGTATGTTCAATTGAGTCTTGTTCTCCACAATACACACAATCACTATCCCCTTTAATACCGAATCTGTGTAGTTCCTTTTTGGTCACTACAATTCTGTGTATAAATTTAAAATGGAATTCCTTCAGTTTGTTCTCTCTGCAAATTTGATTTACAGATTTAAAAATATTTTCCCAATTTCCTGCATTTAGTGACAAAAACTTATTCCATTTAGTTGGTCCAGTTTGTGGCGAATGATGAACTTTCCAGTTCAGTAACCAGTAAAAGTCTCTTACTTTTGCCGTTTCTAGATCTAACTTCGTTGACTTGTCCAGTTCAATTTTTGTATATTGATTATTTAGAAATATTTCTTTATGAAAATCTGTCCTGTTTCTTGCTTCTAATAGTAGGTGATGTGGGACGGCACTTATAACTTGATAGTAGTTTAAAAAGTTAGTCTTACAATTATATTTTAAGTTAAAGTCTTTATAAGATAAAAATTGGCCGTTATTATCTAAAAGATCCTTAATAGAAATTATTCCTTTTGAAAGCCATTCGCTTTTGACGAACGGCTTGCCATCTATTAAAATCTCACAATTGTTAAATAAAACAGTTTTTCCCGGATTGTAGCTATATAGAGATTTTAATTCTTTGAAAGATGATAGGATTTCTTTATAAAATATTGGAAGTTTGGGATTTATAAATTTCACATCGTAGTTGCAATGAAGAAGAAACTTTAGACCACCCAGTTTACGGAAAAAGTGATCAGGAACTGACTTCCAATTTAAATTTGTGTGACAAAAAAGTCGCGGGATCCACGCGAGCCGCATTGCCTTTATCATTAAATTAATATCAGTCATACGGATCCCACCTTTATTGTAGTCTTGATAAAGGCCTTCTCTTTTAATTTTATCGTTTTTCTTGTTCCAAAGAAAATCGAATAGCTTTCTTTTGATGATCGTCGCAATATCTCCAGGGATATTTATGTTAGTTGCGGAATAAACAATTTGCGATAGCCCGATAGATTATGAAATCAATACTTTTCCAAACAGCGTAAGATTCCTTGAACTCCATATATCTAAGTTGGTTTGTAATTTTTGCACTTTTAAGCGAAAGTTGTAATAATCATTCTTGTTTTCATCATACGAAAAGTAAATACCTAGAATTTTAACCGGATCTCGTGGCCACGATAATTGTAACGGTGTAGCTCTATTGTTTAACCATTTTCCTAACCATAAGGCTTTCGTCTTTTTCGTATTTAATTTCAGTCCGGAAACACCTGCAAATTCATTGACTATACTGAGAGCTTTTTCGGCCGAGATAATATCTAAGCAAAAGAGGTTAGTGTCATCCGCAAATTGGCTGATCTTTACTTCGTTTTCATACATTTGTATTCCTTTAACCAGCTTGCACTGACGGATTCTTCCCGACAATATTTCTGCACCTAATATAAACAAGTAAGGTGACAAGGGACAGCGTTGTCTGACGCCCCTAGTGGGCTTAAACCAATTGGTTGCATAACCATTGTTTAGGGCGGCACTTTCGATGTTGGTGTAGAAAACTGTTATCCACCTTTTAACACAATCCCCAAAATTAAATAGATCAAGTACATTTTTCACAAATGACCATTCTAGCGTATCAAATGCCTTTTTAAAATCAAGAGATAACAAAATGCCAGATTTTCCTTCTGTCTTAGTGTACTCTAGAACATCACTAATAAGCCTCAGGTTTTCACCTATGTAACGTGTTTTCATAAAACCTGTTTGGTCCGGGTGTACTAATTTTGTCAATACGGTCTCAATCCGTCTAGCTAAGGCTTTTGATGCAATCTTGTAATCTATATTAAGTAAAGTTATTGGTCTCCAATTTTGAAGATCCAAATGATCAGAGTCATCTTTTGGGATTAGAGTTATTATTCCCCGTCTTTGAGAGATAGACATTTCTCCTAATTCATAAGCCACATTGAAGCTTTCCAATAGATGTTGTCCCACGAGATGAAAAAAGAATTTATAAAACTCCACGGTGAAGCCATCTTCACCTGGAGATTTGTTTTGTTGAAATGATTCTAATGCTTTTTTGCATTCTTCAAGTGTTAGGAGTCCTTCCATTTTTTCCTGTTCCTCTTCGGAGAGTTTTGGGAATTCCAAGTTTTTAATAAAGTTATCGAAATTTTCCTGTGGCATAGTTCCCATTGAGGTGTAAAGATTGTCATAAAAAACTTCGATAGCTTTAAGTATTTCTTTGTCTCCCTCTATTATCTCATCATCTTCAGATCGCAGTTCTTTTATGGTTTTTCTGTTGTAGTTTCGTTTCTCGAGGTTGAAAAAATATTTTGTGGGCTTTTCCCCTTGTTCTACCCAACGAGATTTTGACCGAAATATTGCAGCTTTTCCTTTACGGTTATAAATTGATTGAAGTTCTGTTTTCAGTGCCTCATATTCGTTCAAAACACTATCTATATTTTGCAGGTTATTGCTATTACATATAATACTGTCTAATTGGTCAAGCTGTTTGGATATTTCTATTTCTCTTTGTGAAAAAATCTTAGATTTACGTTTCGCGAATTTCAGTCTCACCTCTTATTTCCAGTTTCATTAGGTCCCACAAAAGTCGTTAATCCAGTATAGAATAGTATTTTTCACGTATTTGAGGGATAAGTTCTCGAATTAATATTACATATTCTTCATCTTCAAGTAAAGTGTTGTTGAATTTCCAGAGTCCGGGTCCCCTCGGGGCGTTTTCAGGTAACAATAAATTTAGATAGATTGTGTTGTGGTCAGGTGCAATCGAAGTGGAAACTCCAGCATTTTTCGCCAATCCCGCCATGTTTTTTGCTATCAGGAAAAAGTCGATTCTTGATTTAACTTGAAGAGCTTTAGAATGATATGAAAATCCGTGGGAATTTGGATGCTTGGTTCTGTATATATCGATTAAATCTAACATTTCCATTGTAGTCAAGAGCAGATTCCTGAAAGGTGTTGATTTCCAAGGAATTCCGCCTTTTTTGTCTTTTTTTGATAGCGTACAGTTCCAATCACCACCGATAATAAGGTTGGTTAATTCTGATTTATCAATGATGCAATTATTTAGTTCTTGAATAAATTCTAATTGTTCCGACTGATTATTAGGAGCGTAAATATTACAGAAAGAAAATTTTAAATTGTTCAAATGTATGTTAATCAGACAAATTCGTCCTGTTGTGTTACTAAAAGAATATTCAACTTTACCCTCGACAGTGGAATTTAATAGTATACAAACACCTTTGCTGTGTCGCGTCCCATGAGAAAAAAATATTTTACCTCCCCATTCACTTTGCCATATTTTTTCGTCTTCTGGGTCTGAATATGTTTCTTGAAGGAAATAAAGGTTTGCTTTCTGATCTTTTAAATATGAAAAAATGCTCCTCCTCTTAATCTGATCTCTGATACCTCTAACGTTTAAAGAGATAACTTTATATTTTGTCATATTTTGCATTGTAAAATAATTAGTGAATTAAAAACAAAAACATACAACAAAACACAAATACACTAATATATTTTAGAGATTACCGAAACGTTCGTGTAACCTAATCCTTAATGGTGTATTTCTTCCCTCGTAACTGTAGTAAAGGTAAATTTCCCTGAATTATAGATCCTACCCGTCATTTACATTCAAAGATTCTCCAAGTCATCTTCAGATTTAATCCTAAAGGGTCGTCCATCCGGCGATGTCTTTGCAAATATTTTCCCGTCGATTGTCCAAACTCCCTGCAACAGATGTCCTTCTTTCTTGAGGTTGGCCAGTCTAACTAGATTTCTTCGATGGGCCGTTAGATTCTCATTAATATAAATGTGGCTTGCCTGAACTCTTGCAGCAATTGAAGCGTTTGGAAATAACTGAGAAAAATTTATATTTTTTAGTTTCGTGCGTTGTTTGTAAAGAGCCGATTTAACTTTATGGCTTACGAAGCGGACAATTATTGGTTTGTTGTTTTTTCTTTTGGCTCTATGGCATATATCAATATCCTCGGACTTAATGTCGACTTCTAAAGCCGTAGCCAACTTAAGTATTGCTTCCTCGTTCTCGCATACGCCTTCCGGAATCCCCACAATCTCAAGGCTGTTTTTTCGCGAGTATTGTTCTAGAGTATCTAAAGAGTCGTTAAGCTCTTCAATTTCGTCGTCTTGTTCCTTTATTCGTTTTTTCGCTGTACGTAGTTCCTTCATCAAATGCTCGTTCGCCTTGATCACTGCGTCGAGAGTCTTCTTCATATGGTCGATATGAGTTTCTTGTCTCTTGGACGATGTTTTTAATTCCATCACTTCTGTTACCAGTTTAGTGTGTTCCTTTGACATATTGCGCACTGTGGCTTGTATATCTATTAGTATGGTGTGCATATCGATAAGACTGATTTGCTCTTCGTCTCGTAGTTCGTCATCTTGGTCGTCCGCCATGTTGGGACGTTTGGCTGCTGTCTTATCTTCTTGTTCTTCTGTAGATCCTCTGTCTCCCCTCTTGTTTTTCTTGCTCATCTAAGTCTTGGCGCTGATCAAGAGCCCAAATAATTCAGGCATTATTAAAGATTTTTCATTTAACAAACAGTCGAGGGAAGAATTAACCAGACCGTCCGCGGCCAGATCACGCATGCTCTCCATATTTCTAATATGTTTCCAAGATTAATCTGAGAATGGAAACTTCATGCAGAACAGAGTATTTGCTACCACAGAAGTGTTTCCATTTTGTTTTAAGTTTATTGTTAATTAAAATTCCAGTATCTTGGTTTGTATAATCAAAGTTTCAACATGTCAACAACAGTTTCATTGTACATGACTCTCTTTACAGGCCCTATTCTAGTAACAGTTCTGTGAAAAGAACCAGCAAATTTGTTTGCTAGAGTTCAATTAGTTAAATTTGAGTCCACCTCAGAAAAAATAATAGTACATGGAGTGAACCAACATTTCAGTAAATAAGGCCAAGCAGTAGCATCATAATAATTTATTAACACTGATTTTAGTTGTTAGGGTTGCAAAGAGACAATTTTAAACTGTTGATTTGCATAGGGCTAAAAGCAGTGCTTACCAACATTCTCAAACCCTACTTGAACTCAAACTTGTAGTGCGGATTACCAAGTGGGAATGTGCAAATAACTAATTGAGCTTTAAAACTGTCTTCTACAGTTTAGAGCAAGTACTCAAGTTTGCTGTTAGAAACTTGATTTATCTTGTATGAAATGTCCTAAGACTGGAAATGTGAGTGAAGTTGTGTCCTATTTTACATTAAAACTTGTCTGTAAAAAAGAGTCGGACTACAGGAGTATACAAACAGCAACAATCATGTTTATAATATAAGAGTTTTCAATTTCCACTGAATTGGCCTCAAGTGATAACTGATGAGTTACTTCTTGAGAGGAAGATCAATAATAATAAATTATTGAAGCCGGGTTATGTTGATATCAGCTGAGGTGACTATTAATAAATTTTTGTTGATTTCCTATGGATTAGCAAATAACTGACCTTCAACAAGAGAATATTTTTAACAAAAGATTCCAAGATCCACTTGATCTGGTCCTGCAGTCAGCCCCTCAATAATAATAAAAAATAATTGAAGGGCTGAGGAGGATAACCACCCACTGGTGCTTTTATGTTAGTTCAAGTAATACTAACTACAGACATCCATTCAGACCAAAATACCCCACATGTGAATTACTATGTTGGCTTGAGTGAAGAGTTGTAGAAGATGCTTATTAGCCAAAACAGATTTTTCCCCTTTTTAGAGTAAAAATATATCATCTTTTTGGCCTGATTGGATCTCTTAGTTTTTAAAACTCCCATGGAGCAATTATTACTTTAGCAAGAAAGTGCTTTCTTGGCTTAAAAATGCATTATTTTGTAGGTGAAAAATGCTGATATTCAATCCCAGGCTACTCAAGAAAGATTTGTACAGGGAGGTGTTAGGTATAGAAATTGTATAGAAACCGTACGCGCGCGCCCTCCAAAAGGGACTGGGCCTCAGGTGGCTAAATGTCACGTCAGCAAAAAACTATGTGCTCTAGTCGCGGAGAGAGAGAAAAGTACCTCGCGTTGTGAGATGTAAAAGTTTACTCTGTGAAGAAACCGTACTTAAATACACCAGGAATACCTAAAAGAGTGTGGATTTCCTGTGTTACATTCTGGGGGCCTGTCCGGGAGGATTTTGCTGGAGAAATTGGATGGATGTACCTGTTTTAACGCTCGATTGATCATTGTGTGCGAGGACTTGCGTGTGTTATTTTGGATTTCAATGGACACGTTTTGGCAAAGGATGCAACTGGTTGCAATTTGAAGGGACATTTGGTGTGGACAGCGTGTTACAAGGTAGTGGAGCGTGGATTTGAGGCCAGGGAAGGTAGGAATATTGATTTATCGGGCTTTGTGTATGCGGGTGGTTGATCGTGTTGTTTACAAGTAGAATCAAAATGGCGGACGATAAACTTATTCAGCTGGATCGAAAATTGTTGTCGTTGGACTTGGATGCGTTACGAGAATTTGCTCCTCATGCTAAAGTTGAGGAAACGGCAGTAGAGGGCAAGGGGAAATTAGGTGTTATTCGGGCCATCAGACGTAAAATTGAAGATTCAGTCGAGGGTTTGTCTGACGACGAGCAAATTGAGTATGTCGAAGGGTTGATCGCTCACTTGGGCCCGCCGCCACTCGAGGGACTAGAGGACCAATACGGCGAAGAAAAAGTAGAAACCAAAGGTGACATAAAATTGCTCAAGAAAGAACTGGGTGAACTAGAGTCGAAGCAGCAAGCAGTCGAGGAAAAATTGGCTAAGATGCAAAAAGTAAAGCTTACTGATCACCCAGTGAAGGACGAAGACACGATCAAGTTTCCTGTGAAAGGTGTAGAGCAAAGCATATTCCGCAGAGATTTTAAAATACAAGGAGTGGTGGGAGACCCTGGGCAAAAAGATAAGCTGGGTTATCAAGCTCTAATATCCCAAGTAGAGTCAGGGCTTGCCAAGGGATACTCAGACAAAGAAGTAGTTAGTGCTGTAGTTCGTGCTGTACAGCCAGGCCTGCAACTAAGAAGCTATCTAGAGAACATGACTGACCTTACCCTACCCAGGCTGCGTAAAATTATTCGCTTCCATTTTCATGAGAAAAATGCTACAGAACTTTACCAACTTCTAACAAACATTGCCCAGCAGCCCAATGAAGATCCACAGTCCTTTTTGATGAGAGCACTTACAATTAGGCAGAAGGTTATCAGTGCGTCAAAAGAGTCTGATAGTGAGGTTAAGTACGATGCTTCCTCAGTGCAAAGTTTGTTCCTGCATGCCTTGGAAACTGGTCTTGCTGATGAAACCATTCGTGCAAAAATAAGACCTCTCACTCAAAACCCAAAAGTTGCAGATGAAGACCTCATTGGAGCAATGAGCCTAGCCATATCTGCAGAAGCCGAGCGAAGTAACAAGTTTAGTCTTAACAGCAAAGGGAAGTCGGCAAAGGTGTCGGTCATTGAAGGTACAACAGAAGCAACCACCAAGAAAGAGTCACAGAAGGACTCTCAAGTCCTAGCTACATTGAAGGCTGTACAAGCAGAGCTGGCCACAGTGAAATCGGAAGTCAAAACCCTTCGTGAAGAAGCAAGCCACCAGAAAGCAGATGCCACGGTACATGGTTACACTGGGGGTGGAACGAGAGCTGGACCCAGGCCACCTGGTTGCCAAGAGTGTAAAAGGAAGAAAAAAGATGACCAGTGTCCACACTGCTACCTCTGTGGGGGCTCGAACCATATTGCCCGCTACTGCCAGACCAAGTTCAGAAGATATCCGGGAAACGCAGCCAGGCTACCCCCACGGGACAGGGAGTAGCCGTGCCAGAGAAAGAGAAGTCCCACCAGTGTAGTTGTTGCCTAAAGCTTGATTGCCATATACAGTTGTTACAGTGTTCAGCATGCCAGTCCGTCCGATATTGTTCTGTGCGTTGCCAGAAGGCTCATTGGCCAAAACATAAGGTGTTATGCAAAGCAATCAAGGAACTCTCTGACAGAGGATCGTTTAAAGAAAAGGGGTTAGGAGATGCTTAAGACAGTGGTGTGTATGCTAGCCACATCACTCCCAGGCAACAAGAACGCATAGTTAAGCTGGTGGGGAGGAAGTGTCTGGTAGATTGTTACTTGGATGATAAGCCAACAGAAGTGTTATGGGACACAGGGGCCCAAGTATCGATTGTTTCGGTAGATTTCCTAAAGAGCCAATTACCAACAGTCCAAAGAAGGGATATTAAGGAGTTACTTGGGACAGACGGGTCCATAAGTTTGCAAGCAGCAAATGGAACAGACATCCCTTACTGTGGATGGGTAGAGATTGGAGTAAGGTTAACAGATGAAAATGAGACAGAAGTAAAGGTTCCATTCTTGTTAACAAAGGAGAACATTGAGCAGCCCATTATTGGATTTAATGTCATAGAGTCAATGGTCAGGAACACAGAAGACAAAGAAGATGATGCATTGCTGGGAAGGATGTCAACGAGCTTCAGGATGAATGAATGTGGTGATGTACAAGCGTTGATAAGTCTAATACGTACTACGAACTCTGAACTCTGTCTAGTAAAATCTTCAAAGAAGCCACACATTGTTCCAGCAGGGGAGACTGTTCGTGTACCTTGTCGTGCTAACACTGGACCAATCCACCAAAAGACCCCAGTTATTTTTGAGCCGGATGAGTTGGCTACCTGGCCTTCGGGGTTGGCAGTACACGAATCCCTTACCACCGTGAAGGAGGGCAATGCAACCATCTTACCAATCACAGTGACCAACAACACAAACCATGACATCATCGTACCTGGAAGAGTTGTCCTGGGGCGGCTTCATCTTGTCCGGTCGGTGACACCAGTGGAAGTCAGATTTAAGGATCCAGAGACACCGACCCCATGCGAAGAACCGCCTTCTAAACCACTTACGCCAGCTGAGCACACTGCAAATAACTTGTCTTGGCTACCTAAGGTCGATTTGAGTGGACTAACAGAAGAACAGAAGCTACAGGCAAGACAGTTGTTAGTTGAGGAAGCAGATGCATTTGCATCAAGTGATGAGGACATTGGCTGCATTGCCGAGCTGGAAATGGACATCAAACTAACCAGCGACCAGCCAGTACAGAAGAACTATACTTCCATACCTCGTCCACCCTACCCAGAAGTTAAAGGTTACATCGAGGACTTGCTTAATCGGGGCTTCATTAGAAAGTCAAAGTCACCGTTCTCGAGTAGCGTAGTGTGTGTCCGCAAAAGAGATGGGGGAATGAGATTGTGCGTGGACTACAGAGAACTTAATAAGAAAACAGTGCCAGACCGACATCCCATCCCTCGGATACAGGAAGCTCTAGACAGCTTAGGGGGCAAATCATGGTTTAGTGTTTTGGATCAGGGGAAGGCGTACCATCAGGGCTTTATTGGAGAAAACAGCCAACCATTCACTGCATTTGTGACCCCTTGGGGACTTTACGAATGGGTACGAATACCATTCGGACTTATGAACGCACCAGCGACTTTTCAAAGATTCATGGAGAATTGTCTTGGAGACCTGCATGATGAGGTATGCATTCCGTACTTGGATGATGTTATTGTATTCTCAGAAACATTTTCTGATCAAATTGAACACCTTCGTAAAGTTCTCCGTCGGTTGAAGAGTTACGGTGTTAAACACTCAAAGCAAAAGTAATTTCAATGTTCTTGTGGTTGTTAGAAGCAAGAATGTACCTCCTAACGGCCCTTTCCTCTGTCCAGCATGAGTAGTTATCCATTGAGCTGAAACGGGCAATATCATCCTTAAAATGCAGGAGATTATGCAATGTGATTACACAACTTTCAACACCATGGCCCTCTTCTACTAGTACAGCATATCTCACACACATTTCGTGAAATGTAAAAGCATCAGCTTCGCTCCAGCCATTTCTAGCATGGTTGCTAATAAACTCAATAATACGGGCAAGGCAACAGAGAATTAAAATCTTCTGCTTTCCAATAACCAAATCGCTTTGTGATACCAGAGGGCAATCGTCCTGTCCTATGTTCATGAGTCCATGGAAAACTTTTAAGTCGCTCATCAACTACCTGCCAGTTAAGGTCTTCATTGTCACTTTCTAGTAGGCACTGAATCTGTCGTTTGACGACATTGAGAGGAAGACCATGCATTTCATCATAGACAAAATCTTTGTCATACTGAAAGTGGTAGAGGGGATACAGTCTATGAAATGTTGACAATCCTGTGCATCCAGTGTTCTTGGATTTTTCCTGCTTAACGGTTATGCGCTCTTCTTCCTCTATATCCTTCAAGACTTCCAAACTGTTAAGTATAGACTTCTCTTCAGTTGGAAATCTGCCTTGCAATCTGAAACCAGGATAATAGTAATGATTGGTAGCTGGTACAAACACTCCTTGTAGATTACACCGCCTGCATCCCTTTTTACCACACTTAATGAATTTTCCAGCTTCACATTGTCCATTGTGATCTCCTTTACAACAAAGCAGAAGATGTCGAATGTGCGTTGGGCCTGACGGAATGCCAGCAATGGTAGCTGCATAGTTTACAGGAATTCCATTGATGAAGCCTTCCTCTAAATCCCTGATGAGTGGTTCAAGAAATGGATCCAAAGCCTGGCTCCTCTTCTTTGGAATGAGGTAACATGGGACAAAACCAACAACATATATCTCATCAGTGTGACAGCGGTGTACTTTTGACATAGTGGCTATTGAGACCTCTATGGCTCCACATCCACGAATAGTACTAGAAAATGGCTGCCAACCATCCCAGTGACCTAAAACAACATTTTGGAATATTTGAGACATTATTTATACTCATCAATGAATTATAATTCCCACAGTAACAGAAACATGGCTCTCAGTCAATCAAAGTCCATTTTCTACAAAATACAGTTGATATATATTAGGGAGTTTCAGATGTCATTGTGCAATTTGCGTAAATTAAATCACAGGCACCCCAAGCTCAGTGTGAGAGTCAGTTACGTGTGGTACCGTATTTCGTAATATCAACATGGCTGCAAATATAAGGATTTGTATGGGAATCCCGGTAATAGATTCAAGAAGAGAATTATTCGCAAAATTTCTCAATAAAAAAGCCATACCTTATTTTCATGGTGTGTTGCTTGCTTCCTGTGTGGTTATTTTCCTGATTTAATGCGATTTAAGCGATTTCTTTGTTCCCCGTATTTCCACTCATAAAGAGAGACACGGGAAACAAAGAAATCGCTTAAATTGCATTAAATTAGGAAAATAACCACACAGGAAGCAACACACCATGAAAATAAGGTAAGGCTTTTTTATTGATAAATTTTGCGAATAATTATCTTCTTGAATCTATTACCGGGATTCCCATACAAATCCATTTGCAGCCATGTTGATATTACAAAATACGGTACCACACGTAACTGACTCTCACACTGAGCTTGGGGTGTCTGTGATGAAATAGAGATTAACAGAACTTACCGCAATATGCAATATTACGAGGATCCCCACAAGCTTCCCTCGGAGAATGATGAAATATGGTGCCACATGCAGAACACTTTATCTTCTTTAGGCCACCACCTGCCTCAGGGGAATCAATTATTTCGGTAGCACAAATAATAGTATTACATCCAGGATATGTGCACCTGACTGGGAGTATCCACACTGCATTTGGATCCCAAAAAGATGCAAGATTGGCAAAACTTGTTCCATCCCAGATTTCATGCTTCACTGGCCACCCCCAACCATCTTTCATCTCATCAGGAAGCCAATGGTCACGTTGTGACCAATGGGCAGTCATTTTCTCACACATTTGAGGGGAAGAGTACCACCTTTTTACTTTATCTGGCAGGCCTAAGTAGTAATATGGGATTGTCCCTAAATTACCGCAATGTGGACAGAGTTCATCTTTCGATTCCATCAGCCCATAATGACTGGAATGGTCACTGCTAAGACAAATCCAATAATGTTTTGGCTCAGAAAAGCCTAGTTCCTTGAGTAATAATTGCACTCCATCCCAGTTTCTAGGCCAATGAATTGCAGCATCATTATTTTCACTTGTATGCAAGTCCTTGCCCCACTGAAGAAGTTCTTCAAAATGATTTATGGAGCAGCCCATTTTCTGTTTCATTTCAACTAAGCAAAGAATGCTATCCTGTACAAATTTCTTCAGGTTCTCTTCCTCATCGCCACCTTCAACCGAGCCTGCTTCATCGTCACTCAATCCTCTTTCATCGCCATCACTGTCAATTGATCCTGTGGCAGCAGCACTACTACCATCAGTGGATGATGAATCTTCACATCCGTGGTCCATGCGCACGGCCCCGGCACAAACATCACGTGCACTTGAATGTGGAAATTCGCTGTAGCTTCCCGCGAACCGAAAAACATGTTCGGGATCAAAATCTTGTTCTTCGTATTCTATAAGAGGTTCCAAAGGCGAGCATTCAGATTCTTCCAATGCATTGCGTGCTTTTTTAACTGGTGTACATGTAATAAGCTCTGTTGATGACTGTTTCAAATGCCTCCATGCGGTCATACGCCATGTTGCTCTTCCATTGCATTTAGTGCACGGACAGTGCACATGAGGTTTTCCAAGCTCACTGATTTCTCTTGCTTCTGGAGTTAACTGGCAATGACAGGAAGTAAGAGAAAACGTTTCCTCTGCTTCCATTTCAGTTTGTATAAAACATAATTGACAGAAAAGAAACGCAACTAAGGTTCGATTCAGTACGACCGCCATATCGTGCCCGCCATGTTCGTTGTACGCGCGGGGTCTGGTTAGGATAAAAACACAGGGGCGCGGGCGCGGGAACGAGGTTGGCGAGGTTGGCGCGGTTGGCGCCATATTTTCAGTCGTCATTTCACTGGAAGGAGAAGTAGTGTTTTTGTACGAGGTTCTGTTTGATTTGTTGTTTTATTTCTCCATGGCGGAAGGAACTTCTAAAGAGAATGTGGCAGTGCCTCTATCTAACCCAGGTAAACATATTTTTGTGACCCTTTTTTAATTTTTGCCGTTACAATTCGGAGTTTTAGGTGTTCCGGCACTCGAACATGAAATAGCTTTTGGCGCCATTTTTGTCCAGTTGATGTAAAAGTGAAAGTTAAACATATATAGGCTCTGGCCTTAGTTTTAATAAGCAAATTTAGTTTACACAACTTAAACTTGTTGGTAAATTCATAGGATAGAATAATGAAAGTTTAGCACTAGCTGTCGAGTGCTTTAATAATATTTTCCATTCAAGTACTTTAGATCTCACTTTTAAATTAAAAGAACGTTCGCATTTATTCATGCCAAATTTTCAAGATGAAATAGCCCCGATAACACTGTTATTTTCCTTTTTCATGAATAAGTGGAATGGAATCCTGCCGAACTAGCATCTTGGTTTAATACGCAACATCCGGATTTAAAAGCAGAGGCAAGTCTTCTACAGGGTAATTGTTTTACTTTGTTCTGTTGTGGGCACAAAGAAGAGAGAGAGCTGGGTGGTGTGGAGTGGGGATGGCGGGGTGGGTGGTCCTTGATAGAGAGACTATTTTTATTAAATACTTTGCATGTGGCCTATATAATATAATGCAATGGTTTAAAATCCTGATAAGTCCGGTTATAAATATAATTTGACTGTGTTTTCAATGTTTAACACACCATATATCTTGTGATTCCATCCTAGAAAGTGAAATATCTGGCAAAATACTATCACTTGTAGTAGGCAGTGCCTCAAGGACATTGGCATAGTATCAATTGGAAAGCAGCTTGCTGTTTTGGCAGGTATCAAAGAACTACTTTGTAAGTACCTCAATTTATTTTCCTTTCTTGTGATACTTCTTTCATGCTACAGGCAACAGCCCTTGAGCGTAATTTTTGTACGTGTCAAATTTTAATTACAAGTGTCAAGGTTGTGCCTGCTAATTCTCTGGGTCATTGTCTGGGTAGGTGAGGGGTGGGGAGGGGGTGGGGTGGCTGTTGGGAGAATGATCACTTTTAAATTTCATTAGACTGACACTATGTAATTCTAATTGTCCATGCTGTGGTGAGATTTAGTCATCTAAAAGGGTGGACATGACAAGTAAGTCTCAAATGTTGTGAATGTGCCCACCAACATAGTTGGCCCTTTCTTCAGAAAGAAGAGGGTAGTTTGATTGAACTTTAACTGGATTTTAAAAACATTAAAAATTCTTTCCCTAGAACACCTGTCAAACAATATTTTGATTTAATTGATTTTTAGCAAATACTGAGGGAGATTCCAGCCAAAAACCCAAGTCTGCCCAGAGTCCTAAACGTATGAAAGCAAAAATAACCAAAAAAGACAAACAGGAAATGACGGCTGAGGATAAACATTTATACCATAGCAAGTGAGTACTGTTCCATTAATACCAGTGTCTTTTCAGAGTGAACAATTGTACATATGTACACGTACTTATATTTCTTTTATTTTAAATTACAGGATCAAGTTAATCCGAAAGGAATGCTCAAAGAGGTGGCCTGGAAACAAGAAAGTGTATTTTCGTAGTAACAATGCAAACAGCTTAATTCTATCGGAAATGGTGTCTTCCTTAGAGTCTGTGTGTACATTGAAAGAAATTGGTTTCGGGCAAAGTAAGTCCAAGCACCACAACTTAATATTTTATCTTAGTAGAAGATAACTTTTGTGAAGGCTGTCTATTTAACCCTGACCAAACAGAGTCGCAAGTCATCGTAAGTTTGGAAATTTCAGCTTCAGTACACAAACTTCTGCTGGGTGACCAAACAGTCTCGCAAGTTGATGCCTAAAGTTTTAAACTGGTGATAACTTGCGACTCTGTTTATCTAAGCATGTTATTTTAACTGGTTTAATGATCTACAAGTACAAGTCACATGGAAGAGGAACAAATTACACTTGCGCTTGAGTTACTTTAGGATCAGCAGGGAATTGATTACATTTGGGAATCTTGTGCTTGCATTTGCTTGCAAAACCTAGGCTTATAAGCATGCCAAATTCTAGAGAAGAGGTTTATGGTATAGGTGCCAGTAAGATGAAATGCATAATGTTGTTCACATAATTTATCTAGCATTATATACCAATTTGCACTAATCTTTATAGTTTTACTATGCACAGTATTTCTCTGAGTATACATGGATGTTTAAGGTACCAGTAGTTAATTAATGTGTTCGCTTTTATTAACGACCATTTTTCTTGTGTGATTGTTTTAGGTGCAATTAGACACCACATACTTCAGTGGGTATTTGAAAAGAACAGGAAACTAAGTGATGGCTATGATTTTGAGGTACAGGCTACTTGTAAGCAATACCACTTCTCCATCTTGTAGAAGAGGGTTAGCAATTCTGGGATGAAACATAAGCATTTTTCTCTTTCTTTTTTAACAGAAGTCAATAAAACCAGCAAAAGGGGCCATCTCAAGTGATGCAATACAGTTAAGCCAGAATGACATTAGTAAGTTAATTAAATAAGTGCATGGTCGCATTCATTCTTTATTTATGGTACATTAATAACAAGTGATGTTTCAAAAAAAAAGGCAACAGGCAAAAATTATATTATGTCTGCAAGGCTGTGCTCTAAGAATAATCCTAGGGAACCCAAATGGTCCCAGCTATGAAATTTAGGGTGCTCAGCAGTTAGGCATTGTACAAGAATCAAAGTAAGTTTTCTTGTTGCCCGGAGACAAAAGTTGGTTGCCTGTGGCTACTGGACACTGCTAGAACACAGCTCTGCGTCTGAGCAAAACAGTGACCCAAACATGTCACTTAGAACATTCTTGCCAGTTGCCAGGAGCCCTTGAATTGTAGATATATTAATGACAGTTACAAGCATTGTTTCAAGTCAGTTTTTATTGTCATAATGAAACATCCTCAAGACAGGATTATGAATGGCATGAATGATGACATAACTTAATAATTATATCAACTATTGGGCTACAATATACAGGTGAGTACTGTGCACCTGTCTACACCTTAATTAGGCCTCTATAAATCTGCTAGATTTTCTGTATGCAAAAATAAAAAAAGCACTAATTCATGAGATAGTATAATATATACAAACTGTCAGAAGTTAAACATAATACTATCTAATCAGACTGACCTGGCATTTTCTTCTCTTGCTTTTAGATGAAACAGATACAGAAAAACCTGGTTCTGAAAATCTTGGTGAAACATGCAGCACAGCCCTTGATGACATGTCTGATTACAGTGCACAATTGGTGTGTGCAACATTCTTTAAAGTGCCAACATTCAGAAATTTAAGTTTGAAAAAACACTTAAGTCCAGCTGCTAAGGCACTAAGCATCAAGCATAGAGGAAATGGAAAGTATGAACTGGCCAAAAAAATTGCCATTGAAGTTGTGAAAAGAGAAATGGTTTGTGTTAATGAGGGCTCAAACTACAGGTGTTTATCAAGACATGAAATTGTTCTTCAGAAAGATTTACAGCTGTCAAATGCAACAGATGAAGTAAAAAGTTCAGATCTTTCATCCTCAAGTTCAACAAAATCTGTAGACGAAACAGACTTTTCATCTGATTTTTCTGATCCAGGTTCTGATAGCCAGAGTTAAGAGAGTTACCTTAATAATTGTGTTATCATGCAGGAAAAAATTTACTGTATTTCAAAAGTTGTCTTTTGGTAAACTGTTTGTAAAGAAGGTTGACATTTCATAGTTATTTCTTCAGCTGAAAAGTGTGAAATAATAAATTATAAACAATGTTGACAGTTAAAGTTAATATTTGTTTCTTACTGGTGGGCATGGTGGTTGGTGGTTGGTGGTACCAACTCTGGCAAAGCATGCTTCAATGTTGGATATTTTAAATACTGAGTTACCAACCTTGGAAACATTGCTTCCAATGTTGGACACTTGCATCATTTACCAACATTGGCAGTTATGTTTTCACTGTTGGATAGTTAGTACATTTACCAACCTTGGATACTCTGTTTTTGATGTTGGATATTTAAATTATGAATTCCAACCTTGGAGACCCTGTTTTCAATGTTGGACTTTTACTTCATGTACCAACCTTGGAAATGCTTTTTTCAATGTTGGACTTCTATTACATTTACCAACCTTGGTAATTTAACAAGACTTCCAACCTTGGAAAACTATTAAATGACTTTCCAATGTTGGTAAGTGTATCTCTTTTTCCAATGTCGGTATTTCAATCAATTTTCCAATGATTTACCAATATTTTGCCAATGAATTCCCAATGAATATCCCAATTTGGAATCTCTCTATTTTTTCCTGTGTGTGGGACTTGTAACAACATCAACCCTCAGAAAACTATTGAGGGAAGGAGACATTTCACAGCAATCTGTTGACAAATTTTATGATGCTGTAAGAGCTTATTACACGAAAGCATTCAGTTATTGTGTTCAATGGCTTCCCCTAGAAAACAAAATCATAAACAACTGTGATTTTGTCAATTTTGATTTACGCACATCTTGCAGTTTTGATCAGGTTGAGGCCATCATTGGGTGCTTTCCGAAACTTTTCAAAGAGTTTGAAAACAGAAAGAAACTGGATAGCTTGGAGGAGGAGTTTTGTCACTATCAGCAGTTGAACAAAGATGAAATCCCAAGAGGTGTTTGGGATGATGCCCTTACTGTTGAGAAATCAAATGAAGACGAAGAGGAGGAAATTACTCAGTACCACAGAATGGACATAATTTGGGGGTATTTGAGGAAGGTATTTCCCTCCTTGAGCAAAGTTGCACTGGCAGTGCTGACAATTCCTCATAGTAATGCTGGGGAAGAACGTGTTTTCAGTATGATCAGAAAAAACAAAACTGAATTTAGACCCAGGCAAGACAGTGGCACTACCCTTGGTTCAATAATGTCTATAAAGATGAATTGTCCAGAGAATTTGACTCCTTGCCACAAGGTCAAACCATCTAAGGAGCTGTTAAAGAAATGCAAGAGTGCCTGCAGGGAGTATAATTTGAGGCACAGCAACCAAAGGCTTTAGCTGCTGTGCCTCAAATAGTTATACACCCTGCAGGCTGCTTTAAAACCAGCACATGGCTGAGGTCCTTGATAATGTTGTATAATGTCTTATAATGTTTCTACATTGTTTTTTAACGTTTAAAGTTTTTAGCCACAGCATGGATACTGCAATAATTATTGTCTTGGCAATTTTGCCCTCTCTGTCAGATGGAAGGAAAGGTTAAAATGTATAGGCTGATAGGTTAAGCTTGAAATTGTCAATAAATGTGTTTAAAACTCTACCAGGTTATCAAAGACAATTTTCCATTGACTATGATCTCAAAATGAAGGAAAAGGCATCTTAGAGGCCTTTATTTTTTAATTTTTTTCGGGGGCACATGCCCCCGGACCCCCCTAGAGGCTCGCGCCTTCGGCGCTCGTAGTCGCGGCTTCGCCGCAACAAAAACCTCCCTTTTTTTCATTGCCAAGGGTTGGAATGTCTGTAAATGGGCCACTGTTAGATGCCATAACACTTCCTGTTAATGAATCACTGCATTGTAATGTATGCACTTCGTCAAAAATTTAAACAGTAACTGGCATATTAGTTAAGAGCAAATAATCATTTGTTCGCACCGAATATCTTATAGAAGTGTACAGGTTATTTCCAATAACCAAAATATTATTCAAAGTGAAAGAAGTCCTCAAATTAATGAAATTAATATCTTCTATATGATGGTAAATAATAGTAGTAAGTGACATTGGTACACATTGGTTACCAGCATTTTCTCGAAAAGAGCGATTTATTTCCTTGACTGGAGGGAATACATACTGTTGTTGTTGAGTCAATGACATCAAATATTGTACGGCCTCCAGGTCATTCGCTTGTCTTACGATCAGTGGAATATAAATATTGTAGAATGTCATTTGTGTGAACCAAAACTTCACTTCGTTCCACATTTATATTGTCCATCAACTTGTTTCAACTCCGGTAAGTAAAACACATTCAAATAAAACATCATTAACATCACGTTTCAAAATCGTCCTCTCAGACGTGATAAGACGTGACTGCCGATCCTGGACCGATATTGTTCAACTGACATCCCCATAATCTTTTGAATCTTCAGGTACGGTTTTTTCCTCTCGAAGCGAGGTTAATAAATTTCTCGTCCTTGGGAGCTGAGCCACGTGAATTCGAGAGAAAAATATATTTATATATATACTTGGTGTCCTGCAGTTGCCTGGCAACAAAAACCGCGACTGCTGTCAATGGCGCACTCTCATGTTTATTCATGGAGGCCGTGCCGGCGGCCGTTTACCCTTGTGTGCTCGGTGACACACAACCAATTTCTGATGCAAATGAGAAAGAACATCAAACACAACAACGCTGGATTCAACAAGTGGCTGGAAATCCTTGTCCGAGAAAATTAACCACCGAAACTCCGCTGAAGGGTGACTTGAAATTCAGCGCGATCGAGCAACGAAGAGACAACGAGAGCATAGATTACAAAGACTTCGAAATTCCTTAGCACACCGTTTGACTAGGTTCAAACGCCTTGACAAAATGCCACCATTAGAATTCTGAACGAAACCGATCAGGAGAGGCGACACCAGCTGGAAGTGTTGGACAAAATGATTCTGTTTGTAGATGCAACGAGAGGCAGCAAGAATTACACGATTAGCTAAATACTCACGACGAATATCTTTCATACCTGATACGGTAGGGGAAAGCATACACTGATTACAGGAAAGACTCAGAGAAGAAGAGCGATTGAGAAATGTAGCTCAAATCACCGGCTTTTGCAAAAAAAAAAAGATTTTAAGTGGCTAAACTACTGAGAGGATACTGAAAAATAATTCTCTTATTATACACTGTAATTTGATATTCTCACTAAGGTCACTCAGGAACTTTTTAAATGATCAAAACTACAGATAAATGATCAAAACTACAGATCACACAGGTGGAAATTATTTCTTAAATATACAACATTTACATGATGTAGCATTGTTTGTGAATGAAATGTGCTTTGTACACATATAAGGTATCTTGACATCACAGCATTCTTCATAAAATAGTTCAATAACAAATAACATTCGAATGGTTTAGTAAGGAGAATTTCTCTTTACAATTTGGATAAAAACATTTCGTTAGGAAAAAACAATTTTCTGTTAGCAATCATGACCAGCTAGTAGCAACTGTACACATGTAGGTAAACACATGACACATCAACATTACTGCTTCACGTTTATTGGAAAAGTGATCAGTATCTTAAATCTCCTCACAATATCAGTGTACGAGCAAGTACATAGATTATGCAAATTGAGAACCTGATCACCTTCAACATGAGTTGTCTGTGGAAATTGAATACAAATTCATTGTAGTTATATGGCTATGTGAACTGTATTGACACAAGAAAGGAGAATGTACATCAACAAATTATTTTTGATTTCGAGATTTTAAAGGGGCTAACGGGTCATGAAGGCCTAAGTCCTGATCTTAATCTACGAATTCTCCATCCAGGTCTCTATACATTGCTTATGGTATTTGCAGAGAATCTGTTGCTTCATCTTGAATATTCATGTTTTGTAATCAATTTCGTAATTCCCATGACCTGTATCCAAAATATAGTATTGTTACTGCTGGGAGAATCTCATGCCACTTTCACCATTGAGTTGTTATTTTTTGGACAACATCGCTTTTCAGCAGCAGTAAACTCCTGTGATTTCAACCATTCAAGCGAATAGGGAATTGGGTTACCAATTATTTGATACCCAGTATATAAAACAAAAACTATAGCAGTATCTAAAGGGAACAGGTTAATTTGGGAGATAGCACTCACAAGCTTCAAAAATGGAATTGAATTGAGACAATGAAAATAAACAGAATACCACTGCATATTGTCCTGGACCCATATCCACAACAGTACTTAATACATCCACTTTCAGACCAATTTTCTTTCTCACAAAAATTGATGAAGATAGGTGGGGGGTGAGGTGGGGGGTGAGGTGGGGGGTGAGGTGGGGGGTGAGGTGGGGGGTGAGGTGGGGGGTGAGGTGGGGGGTGAGGTGGGGGGTGAGGTGGGGGGTGAGGTGGGCGGTGAGGTGGGCGGTGGTGGGCGGTGAGGTGGGCGGTGAGGTGGGCGGTGAGGTGCGGGGTGAGGAGAGGAAGGGCCTGAGGATCGTTTGATATCCAGTCCCATAGCAGTTACAGCGACCCACAGCTCAAAACCCAAAACTGACCAGCCCCAGCTCCCATTTATTTTATTGTAGGAAGACAGGGCACAAAGTACAAGTTAAATGGATGAGACTGGGAACGAAAATGTCTCAACTTTAAATTTTGGGGCCATTGCATTGCCAGCAAGCAACCCAACCTCTCCATTTAAATCGGAAATTCCATCTCTCCCTCCCACATCGCTAAAATTTTGCAGTTCATTCTCCCCCGAGCTTTGCGAGGTTCTGCGAGACACGTATTTCTAGTAAAATATAAGTGACTGAGCAAGTGAAATGCGACTCAGTATTATTTCCAGTGTCTATATCAGGCTGTAGGGTATTAGTATTGCTTTCCAGTGGCTATTTAAGTAATATCAAGTGCTTCCTCAGTGAGCATCAAGCTGAGTGAATATTGGCTTGCATAAGCGTATTAGCTTCCCTTGAATTGAAGTGCAACCTGCACAGACTTCCATCCAAACGAAATGTTGGCCTGTAGTGTGACCTCAAGAGCTGCTGTAACGATGAGTAACTACAGGAACAGCTGAAAATGTCAAAAACAACAAAACAGGCCTTTTTATCTCTAACGCAAAGGCACCAAGATTTACAACTCATGAAAACAAATTGATACGGTATAGTACACCAGAACAAGCAATAAATTACCTTGAAAACTACAACGAAAATAAACGCCGTCGAATTCTATGAAAACAGACCAACGTAAACGAAAACCACGCCAATGTGACACGCCAACATGGCCCATCCCACTCGACAGAAGCCCACGCAACCTCGTTCCCAGGCTCTTTCTACGAACTCCTCCAAGAAGACCATGCGACACGCGATCACGTAAACCCACAAATCTGTCGATCGCATAGTGGGCGGCAAGCCCCCACAAAAATACATTGAGAAATGTTGTTCGGGATCTTTGTAGCAAAGGAAATATAGAAGGCTATCACACAAATCACTCTTTGAGATCGACCACATGGTCATTAGCTTTAGCAAAAGGTGTTCCCGATAAGCTAATTACGGACCGCACGGGTCACAGAGATGTGAAATCTCTTCACACATATCAGAAAGTAAGCGGAAGAGAACGCGAAGCTGTCTCGGGTGTCTTGCAAAGCTCTAAGAGCTCGTTTTTAGAGGGCTATCCTAAAAAAATAGTCTCTAAAAGCGACGGCAAAGAAAGTAAATTTCGTTTTACAAATTGTAAAGTTGTGTTTATCATGAAATGAGAATGGAATCATAAAATCAGAAAAAATGTATAGTAAAGCAATTATTTATTGGTTATTCCGTACATTTGCTTTATATTTTGTATTACCAATCCTCAAAAGACGCATATTTGAGGCTCTTCGAAGAACGCTTTATGCCTAGTATAAGAAATTTAACTCTGTAATACGTTGCATTTACTGCATGTTAATTAAATCGCTTTTTTGAATTGTTGTGCTCTTTTACTGCATGGGAGGGTATCAGCAAGAGGGGATTACGTCGGAGGAATATGTTGAGGGGAATATATTCCATTGTTTCGCTATTGTTATCAGCTATTGTTTGAGCCCCGCACTCCCCTGTTACAATCAAAGCCGCCACCAGCTTTTCAGACAGTTAATAATGGTCAGGGGCTATTGAATATATTCACCCGAAAAGAACAAAGAAAACCGAGCCAACTGAAAAATAAGTACATATAATTGTAAAGAAAATTAATTCTTTCCATCTTAATTTGTACTTAACTTCAGATGCCCAAGCCAGTTCATCAGACACCACTTCATCAGTGGCCAGTTTATCAGGAACTAGCTCTAACACCAACAGTGAGAACTTGCTTCAATGTTTTTCCTGAATTTCAATGCTACATTAATGCTAGAATTTTAATGCTACATTACATAAAATTAATTCCTTTCATCTTAATTTGTACCGAACTTCAGATGCCCATCCCAGTTCATCAGAGACCAGTTCACCAGGGGCCAGTTCATCAGCAAGCAGCTCTAACACCAACAGTAACAACTTCAATGTTTGTCCTCGATTTTAATGCTAGATTTATACATTTCACTAAATTTATTTTTATCATCTTTGTCACAGACCAACCAATTATTGCTTGTATCCATGACCTGTCTGAGATAAAACAAGTACAAACCACAACTTGTACTTCAACCTTCAACTGCAAACCGACGAAGAGTCTTTCCGTGCAGTATGATACTCACAGGACAAGCACAAAAGCTTCAAAGCCAAAGCAGAAACATTATCCCCCATAAAGATTGCCAACTACCAAAAGAAAAGAAACAAATATACGTCCGACAATGATACACATCAGCAAGAGAACAAAACTTTCAGATCCCTTGGAAAATGAATCAAATTTTGATGTTAAACCTCTAAATGCCCTTTTGGATAACAAATCATTTTCAACTGTTGAAAATGTAGCTAAAGCTAAAGTACAACAACAACTAAACCTCCAAGGTTGAATCACATTTCAGGGTATTAATAAAACATTAATTGCAAAAGAAAAAAACACTCCAAAAACAGGAGGCATATCAAACAGATGACACTGCATCTATTCGCTTAGTTTTATGGGAGGATGACATTAAAAAAGTTACCAGTGGCCAGTCCTACCAGATAATGAAAGTTCGGGTGAGGTTATACAATGATGCTCCTTATGTTACACTAAACAAACAATCGACTATTAATCCAGCACAATTAAAAATCACCAGATCAGACGATGAGCAGGTAAAATCAGAACATGAACTCAAAACTATTCTTCTGCCAGCAGAGGGCGTCCAAAGTATCACAAGATACCTTTCTTGCAATTCCTGTAAAACCAGAATAAAAAAGAAAGATAAAAAAGTTTTGAAATGTACAGAATGTGGTCTCCCAACTAAAGCAGAAATGCTGCACAAGGATTTATGCAAAAGCTATCTTTAAAACCTATAAAGGACCAATTTCATTGGTTCTTTTTTAGGACAAACTTAAAGCATTATATCAGTTGAACAACAAAGAAAACACTAAACTCTTTGAACAACTCATTGATGACGAAATCGAAGAACTTACCCTTGAAAATAAGCGTACCTTTTCGGCCAAACGGAATTTTGGTTTTTGTAGTTTACATTTCTCCTTTCCAGTTTAGCTTTCCAAACTTTCAAGCAGCTTTTAGCTTTTGGCTTTTGGCTTTTTAGTTTTACCAGCATTCCACTTTTGGCATTCAGTTTTTGGCTTTTTGTTTTCGGCGTTATATTTTTATCGCAGCATTCTATTTACGGTGCGTGTTAGCTTTCGGCTTTCGGCATTGAACCATTTGGAAAATCCACGATTTATATCTTTTAAGCCAGTGGTCAGTCAAGCGTGCGATCTTCAGCTTTCGGCTTTTGGGATTTAGCATTTTGGAATTCAGTTTTTGGGTTGTTGATTTCAGTGCCCGCAATTTGGCTTTCACAATCCGACTTTCAGCATTTATCTTTCAATTTCCAAAACCAATTAGGCTTTTAGATTTGGATAATTCCCGGTTTATGTCTGTAGGTTTTTTTAAAATCGTACATTCAACTGTATCTTCAATTAATGTAACTTGATTATAATCAGTCAAATGTGTGAACTTTACATGTAATACTTTCGGCTTTCAGGGCAACATCAGTGACCTGACTTTCTACACGTTGACCGGCAATTAATTTGACAATTCAAACTATAAAATCTAAAAATCACTTATAAATACACTGAAGTTTTTATCCATTAACCTGCTTACAAAAGCGAGATATTTTCCTTTCTTTCTTTTTGTTAAAAATGGTTGATTTTTGTAGACAAAGCAAGTTTTGAAACCCTTCTGTGGTGGTATGTAAGATCACACTTTGTCTTGTTGTCAAACAAATGTGAAACATGGCAACAAGCTAAGGTTTGCTTTGTAAAAGTCTGTCTTCGAGCCGAGTGGCGCCCATCAGGCCGGTACTAATCTCCGGTTTCGTTAGCATGAAGCGACAAGGAGTATTTCTACTCCCCCCTGGATGGGATGCCAGTCCATCGCAGGGTTCCCCCCCCCCCCCCCAGCATTTTTTACTTGCCGGTATCCATTTATGCCGGCAAATCTATTTATGCCGGTATCCATTTATCTGGGTGGAGAGAGACACTGTGAGAGAAAAGTATCTTGCGCAAGAATACAACACAATGACCCCGGCCAGGCTCGAACCCGGACCGTCCGATTCCGCGGAGTTCAGCGCACTGATCATTACAGTGAAACCCATTAAACCATGAACGTCTAAAATTATTTCTGGAATGTTTATTGTTCTGCGACCATCAGATTCGAGACGTAACCGCAACAAACCGCAAGAGTAATTAGCTGAAAGGTTTCGATCACGAAACGAGTCGGTGGCTTTTGCCGATCCACGATGAATTCTCAGTTTCACCGCCGATTTACAAACACTCTGAAATTGTTAATTTTTTTTTCTATTTCAGAGTTTATGCGTAAGCAAAGAATAACTATAAACAATAAACGATATTTTACTGAAAAGAGATAAATAATCGAACAGACACGGCTGAAAAAGCGCGTCTGGGAGCAGAATAATTGTATTCAGTTTTCGATTTTTTAAAAAACGGCCTCTCTGGTGTTGTCAGTTATAATCATTTGTAGGTTTCAGCCTTTTCCCTGTTTGACCAAAACAGTTTACTGAATAAAGTTTGCAAAAGTTTTCCTTTACCTTACTCTGGTGCGGAGAACAGTGCATGCAAATGTCATGAAGCTCGTTCACGGCAAAACTCTTCCGTCATGTCACGCAAGCCGTTAGCCGAACAATTTACGTTATGGACATGAAACAAGGAGCTGCATAGTCATACCGCACTAATCGAGACCTTTGTTACAAAGACTTTTTTTTTATTCAAAATTCTTCAGAAATTCCAATCCTGAAAAAATTTGCACATAGTTGTTTTAGAGCTTTGTTTATTCTATCTCAAGTTGTGCATTGTAAATTTCAGACCGAAGGTTCTTCTATAAATAACAAATTAATCTGTATAATCCATGTTTTTAGAAATGTTATACTGTAGTCTTCAATGTTGCTTCAATTCGTTTTCCCAAATAGATGCTTACCAAAGTAATCCCTTTCACTCATTTAAAAATTCTGCAAGATACATTGTCACATCAATAAAATACATGATTGCTCTTTTCAAACTTTCTCTTTGTCCATGCACCACATCAGCAAATATGCTTTGTCCTGAAGGCTGTGCACTGAAAAATAGCACTTCACGAGATTCTATCAGATCAGCCCTTGTTATCAGTGGATCAATACCAAACGTGGCATCACGAGTCAGATTGCCTCCTCTTTCCTCGTACATTCTCACTGCCTCAGTAACAGTCGGAATCAGTGCATCTGATAGCTGCACTGCACATGATGTCTGAGCCATGTTTACCACTGGTACACATCCTTCTGGTCCAGGAACCCTGTGGTGATTCCATGAAGAAATAAAGTGTTCAGCAGCATCATTTGCAACAAACACTGTCACCCAGGATACACAAAACATTGTTACTGGGTGCTCAAAGTCAATGTCTTCCTCTCTTTGTATCTCACAAAGTTGTCGTTTTATAGGATAGTTTATCCTTTCATTGACCTCAGGCCACAAGCGCTCCGAGACATAGTTACTTGTAGATGGAGTTTGCCTCCAAGGCAAACGGCTCTAATTAAATCGATATCTTTTCAACAGTTCTTGTACAAAGATACAAAGAACAAACTCCCTTCCATGGTCCATTCTTATTTGGTCAAATAACCCATACTTAATCAATGCAGGTCTAAATAAATGTTCGTAGATGAGAATAGGATTTTTGATTGGCATGGTTACTCCTCCCAAAATAAACCTTGAGCAACCATCTATTAAGTAAACGTGCGTCATTCCAAACGTCTGTGCTACTTTTTCGTTTTGGTCAAAATGTCCTTTATACCCAAAATATGGGGCGAAATAAGGGACTGGATTTGTCCGTTGCAGTGTATCCAACGTTCTGGCTTCAAAAGCCTGCGGTGCGACTCTACGACAAGCTTCTGAAATTCTCCTCTGACTGAATGCTCCTGATGTTATCCCCAGCATGGCCCTTAAACTTCCCTGCATCATCCTTCTGCCATAACTGTGACCATAAAGACCGATATGTTGAGAGACGATGTCATTCAGTTCGTCGTTGGAAATGCGATGAATTGATCTTTCATGACAATACCTTCTGACGCTTCGCTCAGTTAAACCTCGAAGGTATGGGTATTGTAAACGGTAATAATCACTTATTTCGCGACGTGAAACTCCTCTTTTGACTAAATCTCGAACAAAACCCTCGTCTGCAACTTCTCCCAAGTCAGCCATCTTTGTTTTGTTCATTTCCATGCTCCCTCTGCCAGGGTATTGAGACGCAAAGATTTGCGTTGTGGGACGTGGGACTCGGGGATACGAGATGAGAGTCCGGAACAGGGAGGCGAGACAGGATCGGAGAAGCGGGGACGCAAAATCAAAACAAAACATAATAAAAACACTACATGATGCCTTAACTAAACCTGGGCGCAGACGTCTCTTATTACCAATTCCTTTATTCAACGAAGGAAAGACTGACCCGTACGGAGAAGAGCTGCTGAGCATGGTATGATTTTTGTCCTCTTTGCCCTGAACATGGTATACAATTTTACGTGAGTCTGTCCAAAACATGATCTGAATCTGTCCTAAACAGGGGTATAGTTCTCGCTAACTTAGCCCTTGTGGCGACTTCTCTTGTCGTGATTCATGTATTCATACAAAGGTAAAGGATGTGTCTGCTATGTTTTAAAAGCTCAGATCAAGAACCACGAATGTTTGGGTATAAGGGTGTCGCTGAGCGTCTGAAACCCTGACCCTGTAAGAAAAAAAAACGAAAATACCTACCCGGTTTAGAGAAACACCCTTTATTTTAGGACCCTGTCAGTAGGACAAGGAAGAAAAGATACACTCTCTTGTTTTACATAATTTGCCAGACGCCGCCAGACGCAGGCAATTTCAAACTAAAAACCATGCTCCTTAAACAATTTCATTTTTTTTACTGCAATCCCATCCATCTTATGACTTCGCCACTTTAAAGAAGTGTTTTTTGCTCTCATATCAGTCCAATTAGTAAAAATACAGTATACCGGCAGTGTTCTATGCCACGCCCCTTCCCTTCTGTGGTCGATGTTATATGCATTTATACTACGGCCAGGCATCGCGGACCCAGGTTTTATTTGAACCCGGCGTTTATTTATAGACAGGGGTAATTTTGTCACTTTATTTTAAACTTGATCCCGTTGGCCCAGCGTTTATTTGATCACGCGGCGTTCAATCGAGAAAATACGGTTTGTCGCCATACATCGTCAAGCATCATCGCATTTCCTGTGGGAAAGTTTTCTATTGCCAGCCCACGTGCCTAGTAACGTGATTTGGGGTCGAGGTAAGCATTTTATTGGTGGAAAAAATAGTAGCAAATACCTGCGCGCAGCCATGTGGCCGGGTTCACTTCATTTTATTTTCAGCTGCTGTTTTTTGTAAGAGGCCTAGTCCAACATGAAGATCACATTCAATGGTCGCTCTGTACATTTTCCCTGTAGGGAGATTGGCACAGGAGAGCTAATGAACTTTTTTCAAGTTGAAAGACTAGGCATGCACTTAAAGATTAAGAGTGGAACAAATAGTGGTTACCAAAATATCTGGCCAGATGACTGTGGAATGTTTATATGTCCACAAGATGTGGATGTTGCTTTGCTGATTGCGATGAAAGAAGAAGGTCGCTCCGAAGAACACCATCAGGGAATCACAGTGCACAAAAACCCAACATATTCAGCTCAAACGAACCCAACACCTGTGTACCCACATACCGGATCGTCAAGCCGAGTTCCTGCGCGAAGGGGAAATGCAACAATGCACCGTTTTCTTCAGAAAGGTGATGAGCCAGTTCCCAGTTCCTCCAGCACCTTCACAAACATCTCTAGATCGTTTGGTACTCGACCAGCTCCATCAGTGTAGGAACAGTACCAGTGCAAAAGGAATGGCTGGAAACAAACGACGAAAAGGAAACAATGAAACAAAGTCATTCAGGTTGACAATTTTTGATTCGGACAGCAACGCTATGCAAGACATGTGGGACGTCCCCATCGATCTTTCCCGCCTCTCACAGCTTCATGGCAATTACACTGTCTTCAATATCACTAGCGCCCTTGAAAGTCAGTTGGGAGAAGCAGATCCGGAAGCCAGAGTAGTTGTCACAGACATAAAAGGAAACCCTATCAAGGATATGGTGACCACAAGAGGTTAGTTAAAATGTGCTTTGTTGGTCAATATTAAAATAAAGTGTTTAATTTCCATATGGCATGATTCAAAGAACCCTAATTTAAAACATCAACGATAAAGAATGTTCTTGAATCTCCGGTCTTTGTTTCTAATTTTTCATTTTTTACCTTCACCAATGATCTTATTACTTGGCAAAATTATTTTTGCCGGCGCAAATTGCCAGTCAACGTAGAAATTCATGCTATGTATGCAGTAATTCTTTTTAATTAAGCGCCAGTTTATATATCTGAACACTTACCGATTATAAAGTACTATTTTTTTTATAGCGACTTCTTATTTGGCGAATTGAGCAGCTTCTGATCTCTGCGACTAAAATTTTAGTTACATTTAAAAAGTGGCGGAAATTGAAAAAGAATGCTAATTTATGTAGCGCAAAAACGGCTATGAAGGGCGATTCATGTGCGCGCGCGAAGCGCGTGTACGAAGGTACCTCCCCCTCCTTTTCCGCTCAATGCTTTGCGCGCGCGTCCCTTCCCCTCCCCTTTCTAGCACCTACTACGGAGGTTACGCTAAAATTAATAGCCAGGGTAACACAGTAGTTAATTGTGTACGGCTTGGGAAAGAGGGCGCAATTTAAAGGATGCTTGCTCGAGGGACACGCGCGAAAGCGAGAGGCAGCACGCACTCGCACTGAGAACACACCCAAAAAAAAAACACGAAAAAGTAATGATTTGTTCAGCCAACATCAAATCCTGAAATTCGTTACTGTAAACTCGCATCGTGCTTGTAAAGAAAAGCGCGCAGAAAATTGTCAACGAACTACTACACGCTCTTAACATTAAAGCGGCAGTTTTCTTGAGGAGATATTTTTCGCACTTTAGGTTGACTGAACATGCATGAAACTTGATTTCATTTTTGACAGATATTGCTTTTCTTTCTAGGCAACTTTTTTTGGGCAGCACAGAAAGTTTTTCGAGTGTTTTATATTCGAAACTTCGAAGAATGGAAGCCCCATGTTTGGAACTCTATAAAAGCCGATTACGGCTTCCAAAGCGAAGAAGAGGACGACGATGATGTTGACTTTGTGCTTCCATCTGTACCTGTACACACAACTTCAGTCCCGACTACTACACGCAGCAGCAGCAATACAGAGGCGAAGTTAGATCAGATTTTAGAGAAACTCAAAGCTGAAGAAGAAAAGAACAATTTCAAAGATATCTTCAAGTGTCTTTTCTGCCGTGAAACGGCATCATCTGTCATGGTTTCATGCGCGACTGGATGTGGAAGGTTTCTGGGCTGTTTCACTTGCCTTTTTCATGTCCAAAGCTGTCCACTTTGCCGAGAAAGTCTGCAATGTGTGACTGAGAGGAAGCCGCTGCTAATACCTGGCCTGGCCGCAATGTTGGGCATCCCAGATATATCTCTGAAGTCGGCATTGAAACAACTGGGAGCAATTCCGGAGCCAATCAGCGACGACAGTGACCTCGAATTGGAGGAATCGCGTACTCTAGCAACCGTCCGCAGATTGGGAAACCCAGATACAAATAATAACCGTGACACTACAGAGAGTTCGCCTGCACAATAAACTATTTTATTATTAATCTCATAACATGGATCCTATGATGGTCTAGATTGTTGTGTTTTGTTACAAGCACCGCGCAGGTGTAGTGGTCCCACTGAGTTTTAAAATATCGTAGGATAACAAGTGCGAGATGTCTGTGTACACAAATATTCCCGACACAACCAGTACTTTTCTTGTTAGTTCTTTTTTATAAGGAGTTTAGCCGATTTGAATTGAAGTATCGAATATATCTATGAAGTTTTATGAGCCGTTCCGTGTTAAGCTGCACTGCAACTGACCTTCATATAGCTTGACATGAAAAGATGTATTTTCATACTGACTTCAGTTCCTTATGTCACGCTTACGCGATCGCCTTAAGGCTGGTTTTCACAAGCGACGGAGTTGGAGTCATAATCAGAAGAGTAGAGCGTTATGATCTAGTGAAAACTGCGTTCTGATTCCGCTTACGACTCCGTCGCTTACGATCTAGTGAAAACTAGGTTGTCGGAGTCGCAAGCAGAAGCGAAAGAACTAAAGCAATCACAAAGCGTGGGAACGAACATTGCGATTGGTTTATCCTTACGCTTCTGCTTCCGACTCCGACAATCTGGTTTTCACTAGATCGTAAGCGACGGAGTCATAAGTGGAGTCGGAAGAAAATGGAAACGTTCTGATTCTTCCGACTCCGATTCCGTCGCGTTTATGACTCCGCTTATGACTCCGATTTTTGATTTTCACTAGGTCATAAGCGCTCTTACGACTCCGCTTACGACTCCGCTTACGACTCCGCTTACGACTCCGACTTCGACTCCGGCGCTAGTGAAAACCAGCCTTTTGCATCCCTCAGTTTAAAATTGGCCCACGGTCCCTGATTTAACCGTTCTGGTCGTTCTGCCTTCTTGATATTTTAGTAGACTGCAATTTCTTTAAAAAACTGTTACAAGTTATAGACAGTGAACGTTGATATTGGCAACATAGAAAATAACGGCAATATTGCTGGAAATATAACCACATTTGTTTGTTTTGGTTCAAGTTCAAAGGTATGATCATTGTAATCATGTTTTTTTTTATACAATATCTCAGATTTTTTCAACTGACATGAAACTAGAAGAAAACAAGTCTAATTGCTGGTGTGATTGCATAATAAATTACTGTCATCTGTTTATTTTTTGAAACCTGCTTGTACTATTGCTGAATAAGTAAAGTATATCGGGGTTTACAATGTTTCCTCATTAGCACATACGCCCCATTTTCTAACCAAGCTACAAACAAAGCAAAAATTATAATAGCTGTAAAACACTGCTCGGTACTTGCTTGAATTTATCAAATGTTAAAAATTCAATTTTTTTTTACTTGCCGTTAGCTTTAGCATTCATTGGATTTTAAGGGTTTCTTTGAAGTTTTTAAATATTGTTTATAGCGTCTGTCTCCCGAAGACTGTATCAGGCCCGAAAATATTTTTAAAACTCATTTTTTTTTTGAACGACGGTATAGTTTTCAACCCGCAAAACAGTCGGACTTGTTTTAATGCCTAAATGAAGCAAAATATGTTTATGATAAACTCGCTGCACATAACACAGCTTTTTGGGTCCGAAAATTTTCGGGGCATTCGGCAAAAGCACGCCTGTTGTCTATAGCCCAAAATTAGAGAGATTAACATCGCGTATTAAATTTTTACCCACAAACGGCTGGGGCGGTCATAGAAGCCGCCGTTTTGTAGACGATGAGACCTGCTTCCCTATAAAAATGACAAGGGTGATCATCGAAAATTGTCGAAAAACACCCTAAAACTGCTGCACCAGAATCTCGTTTGATGGGCGTGGCTTAAATGGATTATTAACCCTAAGAGGTACCAATTCTAAACTGGTTCATATTTATCGGCTCAGATACCCTAAAAGGTACCGCAATAATACTAACGGTGGTCATTTTAGCACCCTAAGCGGTACCACGGTACCCGGGCTGCTTTCATGCATATACTATACGACGGCAAACGGCACAACAAGCTTAATACATTTCCTGTTTGCGGCATACGAGATGGTTAATCTTTCTCATTCTCTGCACGCGAGGAGTTGATGTTTGCCGTAAACGCGATGTTTATTGTCAAATCACTCCCTCTAGCGTGAGTCTCCTTCGCCGAACGCCACATGCTTCTCGCCCCCTTTTGCCATTAAAATTCACCGGTTATGGCTCCGTCAATTCCAACCCCGCTCATGCCCCCCGGGTACTGATTTGATAACTTTTCCTTCCCAAGGGTGGGGCATTTGCTAAAACAGGTCAGCCCGGACCGGGGGTGGGTCATTGTCAAAAAAACTTGTTTATTTTAAATTTCATGATTGTCCCAATATAAAAAATAAAAACTGAGTTGAGTTGCTAAACGTCGGCGTTTGGATCTCGCACTTTTGTAAAAGGGGTTTGTCAAGACTGCACGACTCCTTTCCGTCGGTTGCCACAATCATGATAATTGGCGCCTTTACGGTTTTCTCTAACAAACATATCTTTAAGTAACTTTCCTCTTTTGTACAAGGATCTGGTCCCATGGGTAGGGCATTTGGGTGGAGCATTTACACTCTTACAGAAGCCCAACCGTGGGGATTTGTACGTGTCAGTTGACCCCACTGTGGGGTATTTGCAACATTATTAAAAAAAAAATACAAATGCTCGGGAAGGGGTGGGGGATAGACGGGCTTGGAATTGACGGAACCATTACTTTCGTCTTGACCACTCGTCTTCAGGTAGTCCTTAATATTGCTTCACAGGTAAATCTGTGGCAATTATCTACAAACTGATCCTAAAAAAAGTCTGTAGGTCGCCCGGGAGTCGGAACCTCCTGTTACAGCTGCAAATATTTCGGCCACGCAACGCTGCACTAAACGGCCAAAACCACAAGGCCCTGACAAGCGGTCAGTATAAAACATGGACTGCGGACTACGGACTGCGGACTACGGACTGGGTATAAAACACGGACTATGGATAAAACGAGGACTGAGAATCATGGACTCGGTATAAGACGCGGACTGGGTGTAAAATAACGAGGACCGAAGCTGTAAACATAAAATATTGATTTACCTCGATAAATACGTAGATTTTTAATACGTTGGGGTCGCGGCATGTTACTTTACAAACGTTTGCTCTCTTGATATTTGAAAAAAAATTCAAATTAAGGAAAGCAGAAATATTATCTTAATTCTCGCAATTTTGCGTTAACGTTAGCATTTCGCATTCACGGGTTGGCTCAAAGGAGCCTTTGATTTATTTTTCAAGCATGTGAAGATCGAAGGGGGCTCTGCTCGCAGGGTATATTTTTAAAGCAGATTGTAAATAAGAAAAATTGCGAGAATTAAGATAATTTTTCTGCTTTCCTTGATTTGAATTTTTTTTCAAATATCAGGGGAGCAAACGTTGGTAAAGTAACATGCCGCGACCCCTACGTATTAAAAATCTACGTATTTATCGAGGTTAATCAATATTTTATGTTTACAACTTCGGTCCTCGTTATTTTACACCCAGTCCGCGTCTTATACCGAGTCCATGATTCTCAGTCCTCGTTTTATCCATAGTTCATGTTTTATACCCAGTCCGTAGTCCGCAGTCCGTAGTCTGCGTTTTATACCCTAGTCCGTGTTTTATACCCAGTCCGTAGTCCGCAGTCCGTGTTTTTTTCTGACCGCCATTGACCGGCGAATTCCCAAATGCTGAATGAAAGCTACAGATATACGCGCTTGACTGATTACAATTTACATATCGAAGATCACTGAATACTGAAACGTACAAATCTATAAATCGTACATTTTCCAAAACTAAAAGCCGAATTGGTTTAGGAAAGCTGAAAGTTAAATGCTGAAAGTCGAATACTAAAATCGACAACCCAAAAACCGAATTCTCAAATGCTGAATCCTAAAAGCCGAAAGCAGAGGATCGCACGCTTGATTGATTACACGAAATACCGAAAAAGCTACAATTAGGGTGCGTTCCATTGGGAAATCCGTTTTCGGATTTTGAAATCCGGATTTCGGATTTCCCAAAAAAAAAAAACGCAAAATCCAAAAACGGATTTCCAATTACCAAAATCCTTCTCCGCGATGGATTTCCATAAACAATGGAAATCCAAAATCCGGATTTAGATTTTGAAAATCGAAATTCGGATTTCCCAATGGAACGCACCCTCAAATACCGAAACCTGAAAGCTGAAACCTGCTTGAAATTTTAGAAAGCTAAACATGTAAATGACGAAATCCAAAATTCTATTTGGCCGTAAAGGTACACTGATCCTTGAAGCAGAAGCTTTACTGATATATGATAGCAAAAACACTATTGTCCAGATGAAACAGAAACAGGAATAATAAGAATGTCCTAACATACAGAACTTGTTGTTGTTACATTTTCTTTTTTTCTTCTCATTTTCTTCTAACAAAAAACACTATTGAGAAATCCAAATGAAACAGAAACAGGAATAATGACAAAGTCATTTTTATCATCCAAAAATTTTTGTTGTTTTATTTTCTTATTTTTAAACTTCTAAAAAGGAATAATGAGAAATTCAATTCTATCATCCAGAAGTTGTTGTTATTATATTTTCTTTTTAAACTTCTCATATTATAACAAATTGTTGTTTGTTTCACTTTTTTAATACTTGCTCAATCAACATATTGAGAAAACCAATCAATAAATCAATCAATCAATCAATCAACTATTAATCAACATATTGAGAAAACCTCAAAGCACAACCTTCAGTGATAAATAAACCAACAAATTGTTTCCAACCAATCAAAAATGTGTTATGAGAAAATCATATTTGTAATTGTTCAGTTAATTTTATGTTGCTGTTTGTTACATTATTTAAAATGAATAGCCAAATAAACTTATAGTTTCATTGCCAGATTGTAATTGTTTATGTTCTTGTTAGATACATGACATCTGGGCAGCACTCTTTTGTTATTATTATTATATATCAAATGAAAGATCTCGACGAGTACTATCACCTGACGAAGGTTTGTCAAATTGCATTACATATTTTGGTTGCTAATTTAATAATAATAATAATAATGGTTAAAAAGATTAAAAACTACAAAATTATGCTAAGAATTATATATAATGCACTAAAAGCTATAAAAACATGTAAATTGTAAAAAAACTTAGTAAAAAGGTAATGCTTACGGCTAACTAGATTAAAAAAAAATAGGTTTTAGCTTTTTGCTTACAACGTAGAATGGAGTTAGTTTCTTTAAAAGATGAGTCTAAATCGTTTCATTCTTAACACCTTTGAATAAAAAAGTCTGTCTTCCGTAGTTCCTTTTCACAGAAGGAAGACGAAAGTCGTTTTTTTCGTCTTGTGTTACAAGTGTGAACGTCAGAGTTTCTTAAGATGTTAAAATTAAAACCATGAATATACTTTAAAAAGGTTATGTATCTATGCACAAGGCGGCGTTTTAGTAAGGTAGGCCAGCCAAGTGTTTTAAGAGCATCTGTGGACGAAGCGCGGTTTGGCAAATCGAGAATAACTTTTATGCCTTGTTTTGAAGGATCGGCAAATCGTCCATCAGTACAATGTTATCTCTGTCTCCCCAGATGGTGTCAGGATTGATAGACCACACACTGGTGGTGAGATATCACACATCGACACCGATGTTTGTTTGCAATTACGTTTTCACGATTAGTTGTTGACTTGTTTTAATACCGTTTTGGTGGGGAACAGGAAACCGCCTTGAGGAGGGGAACCAGGAAACCGTTGGGTTACAGGAAAGTGCTCCCCCTTTGCAAAAAGTGCTCTCTACCTCGAATTTATTGCATCAGTTTACGAGAGTAACATATACTGCCTTGTGAAATGTTTTTTAAAGTATTTACAAAGCATGCATGGAATTTACTGCACATTTGCAGTACAAGGAACTGGTTTTAACGTATTGCGTTGAACTTTGGTTTGCAAGTGCACCTACACGAGGTCTGTCCCTGTGCCAAATCTCGTAACATTTGGATGCAACCAAACTGAGAGAACAAAAAATGTCGGCGTTAAACAAAGGTACGCAATGTCTTCAGTAACAGTAAAGGTGTTCACAAATGGATAAAGTATTGGCTTTCAGCGATGGCACCAAATTTCGCGCCTGAGCAGATGTTATCAAGTCTTTCTAGTGTGCCAATCATTAAGTTGCTTGCGTGAAACGATGGCAAGAAAATGACTTTCGAAAGATTGACAAAGAATGTATGGGATTCATTGCACATGTGCAAAAGAGGAAACTGCTTTTAACGCATTGCGTTTATTTTTAGTATGCGAATGGACCTCGACCAAGCCTGTGACTGTTCCAAATGTGGGGACATTTGGATGAAATGAAAGTGAGATAGTGATAAAGTGTTCGTTTTTAAAAGGGGTACGCAACTCGTTCAGTGACAGTAAAGGTGTTAACAAATGTATAAAGAATTGGTTTCAACCGATTGGATCGAAATTGGGCGGCTCTGTAGCTGTTATAGAGTTCTTCTGCTGTGCCAATTATGATATTGTTTGCATGAAATGATCGCAAGAAAAATGAGTTTATGACGATTGACAAAGAATATCTGAAATTGTTGTACATGTGTACTAGAGGAAACTGGTTTTAACGTATTGCGTTTATTTTTAGTACGAGTCCAACATGAAAGCAAAGGGATATAACCGAAAAGTGTCCTCTTTAAAAAAAGGGTACGCAAGGCGTTCAGCAACAGTAAAGGTGTTCACAAATGTATAAACAATTGATTTTACCGATTGGCACGAAATTTGGTAGCTGAGGAGGTGTTATCGAGTCCTTCTATTCTGCCAATTCTTACGCTGTTTGCATGAAATGACTGCAAGAAAAACGAGTTTATAAAAATTGACAAGGAATGTATGGGATTCATTTTACTGTATTGCGTTCATTTTTAGTATGCGATTGCATTTCGACTAGGTCCAGGCGCGGATCCATACCGGTTTCCACCGTTTTATGGAAATCGGTCAGACTTTTCATAATGAATATATTTTTTTTAATAAAAGTAAATTTTCAAGTTGAAATCTCGAAAATGGTTTGGAAAATGTTTTTTTTTTCCAATTTGCGGCATTGACACGCTCTGGCCGTGGGATTTTCCAGTGGAAAAGTCAGAGACAAAATCCTAAAACTGTCCCAACAACTGCACTGACAACTTTAAAGGAGGTCGACCATGTGCTGTATCCCAACATCGCCGAGTGCCTCAAAATATTTGCCACCTTACCAAACACCACATGCGAGTGTGAGAGAAATGTGTCAGCTTTGAGGCGACTGAAAACTAACCTGTTCCAGGCGTTATAGCGTTAAGTTTGTGGCACGCGAAAGAAAAATCGGGCGCAGTAGAAAAAAACAAGCTTCCCTCGCGCCGACCATAGCGCCGCGCGCCGCTTTTTGCTGCTCCCCACAATCTAAACGCCTGGAACAGGCTAACTGAAAACATACTTGCGCAACACCATGTCACAGATGAGATTGACAGGACTTGCCTTGCTACATATCCACTACAACGTGGAAATTGACTTTGATGAAATAATCCGCCGATTCGCAAGACTTCATCCGAGGAGAATAGAACTAGCCAATAACCTATCTGAATGACTCGGAAACCCAGGAAAGGGGACTTAAGGTAGTTAAAATCCAAAAATTTTCCCGGGGAAGCATGCCCCAGACCCCCCTAGAAGCTTGCGCCTTCGCGCAAGTTTTTTCGGAAATCGGTCACCATTTATTCTAGATCCGCGCCTGAGGTCTGTCACTGTCTCAAAAAAAATCGCAGCATGCGATCATTAAAAGTGTTATGTCATGTCAATCATCTTTCTAAGATGAGCTAATTTTATTGACAAGTATGTCATCGAGGCGGTTTTCACAAAATGACATCTGACATCAAAAACAGATTGTGTAACTGTGCGCACCGAGTGCCGGAAAATTCCGGAAGTTTGGCCGCGAGCTTTTGAAAGAATTCAAAATAAAAAAAGCGAAGACAAAATTGCGTTCTGTGTTTTTCCAAGCTTTTAAGTATTGTAGCTATGTCGTTGAACCGCACAATACCCCGAAAACAAACTACCAGCCTTGCATTTTAAAGCATTTTTTAACAAAACACAAATCTTTTGCCGATTTTAATAATGAAAAAAGGAAAACAAAAAAATATAAAATTGACCTAGGGCTGTAATATTCTAAAACATCGAGGCTGGGATAAGCCCATTTTGACATACTAAGAACAAACTGTTTAAAAACCCAAAGCGAACAATGGTATCAAATTTATAATTCGAAACTGAACAGCGAACCATGCGGTGTAACTTGATTAAACCACAAAACTGGCCTGGTCTGGTCGGTTCCGGCCACGTACTGAAAATAATAAGAACATAGAGTCCGGCTAGCTTAAACTCTGAATACGGACATTGCCATTCTCACAAACAATATAAAAATATTTGATGCTGCCATGTAGCAAAAAGACCCTCGAAAGAGAACTCGCTTCACGCGTCTATCCAACGCGCCTGTAACATAACAACAACAACCATTGTGTCTTCACCTTGCTAGGATCCAGACTTCCCGGTCGCAAACAATGTTGTACATTCTACAAATCGTACACAAACATGGTTCTTGTTATTCAGATCGAAATAGCTTTTCAGCAGGAATCTGCAGGGTGTTTTATAAGTTAAAAGTTCACTAAGTTTATAATGCATAACTTGAGTTCGAATTTCAAGTTAGAAAGCGAAATGAATTTGGTTTTCGAACCACTTGGCGTGAATTCATCATGGATGTGGAGGGCGTCCATCGATCGCCTTGCGATCATCCTTGGTCGCTTTCGAGAGTCACTAGCGAAAATCTTGACCCTGAAAAGCACTGGTATGTTTTTACGTTGAGTCTGTGTGGAGTGAAACCGAACAAATTTGCCAAAAATGAAATTCTTTTTGCGATTTCCAGATGAATTACTCTCTGTGCCACCAGCAGATCTGAAGCCCGCCAAGCGAGGTTGTTCGTTCAACACGCAGCCAACCAAACTCCTTTTTGTCTCATCGTTTGGTCTTTTCGCTGCACTACTTCGACAGCGAGATCTTCCTCCAGATGGTTTCCTGGGATCACATAAATTTATTCCCGTTCTAAATGCGATGAATCTAATCGCTCTGGACACCGCGAGCCACCATGCAGTTTTGGCGGGAAAAGCTTCCAGACAAACCATGGCTCCCACGAATGGCAAAAACTGCATTCAAGAATCGCCGAACTACTGTCGGAAATGAAGAAACTTAAAAAGAAAAACGTGTTTGAATACTTTTCTGCCTTTCTATCCTCCTTTGGCGACGTCTTCCCCATCTCATTGCTTAAATTAGAGCAGCAGCAGCAGCAGTGTAATCGAGGAAACGTTGAAAAGCCTCTTGATTGGTCCTACTCTAAAAAAGAGAAAAGTTGCTTTTGAATGCAGAAAAGTCGCTGTGGAGCTAGATGGTGTGTTGGCCAAGTACCACGAGACCCTTGGCCTGTGTTTTGGGCAACAGCTTTCTCTATGGCGGCGACAAGGAGAAAGGAAAGGTTTCTGAAACCCTTTCAGTAATTGTCAACTTAGTCATCGATGCAAAGGGATCCAAAAAAGCCCTGACAGAGCTGCTGTTGCCAGAAACGTGCAGCGACTGTTAGAAAGCATGAAAGTACCGGATTGGGTGTTGCTGTATTTTAAGCTCCAGGCAAAATTACCTGACGCTGGTTGGCAAACATTGCTGAATCTCACTCAGCTTGGAAGTGGGGTAAGTTTGACCTTAAAAAAAGTAATTACTTTTTATATATTGCTTAAAATTGATTTCACAGCTTAATTTATTTTAATGTTATAAATAACAGTTACCATATTAGCCTATATATTTGTTTATAACACAGAAGAGTCATTAGGTGAATCATTAGAGAAAAAGTTATTATTGTCATAGCATTTTGTTACCCGCTTAGGCTAGCCTTTTATGCCTTGCAGGTTACTAAGATATTAGTTTTAGCTGTTAATGTTTAAATAAATTATTTTATCATATGACCTGTACAGCTCTGGAACCTTTTCTTTGCAAAACCATTGATAAAAGTCCAGTATGAGGGCTGTACGACAAATTGCAAACACTGCATTCAAGAATCGCCGAACTACTGTCGGAAATGAAGAAACTTAAAAAGAAAAAAGTGTTTGAATACTTTTCTGTCTTTCTACCCTCCTTTGGCGACGTCTTCCCCATCTCACTGCTTAAATTAGAGCAGCAGCAGCAGCAGTAGCAGTGTAATCGAGGAAACGTTGAAAAGCCCCTTGATTGGTTCTACTCTGAAAAAGAGAAAAGTTGCTTTTGAATGCAGAAAGGCCGCTGTGGAGCTAGATGGTGCATTGGCCAAGTACCACGAGACCCTTGGCCTGTGTTTTGGGCAACAGCTTTCTCTATGGCGGCGACAAGGAGAAAGGAAAGGTTTCTGAAACCCTTTCAGTAATCGTCAACTTAGTCATCGATGCAAAGGGATCCAAAAAAGCCCTGACAGAGCTGCTGATGCCAGAAACGTGCCAGCGACTGTTAGAAAGCATGAAAGTACCGGATTGGGTGTTGCTGTATTTTAAGCTCCAGGCAAAATTACCTGACGCTGGTTGGCAACATTGCTGAATCTCACTCAGCTTGGAAGTGGGGTAAGTTTGACCTTAAAAAAAGTAATGACTTTTTATATATTGCCTAAAATTGATTTCACAGCATAATTTATTTTAATGTTAAAAATAACAGTTACCATATTAGCCTATATATTTGTTTATAACACAGAAGAGCCATTTGGTGGATCATTAGAGAAAAAGTTATTATTGTCATAGCATTTTGTTACCCGCCTAGGCTAGCCTTTTATGCCTTGCGGGTTACTAAGATATTAGTTTTAGCTGTTAATGTTTAAATAAATTATTTTATCATATGACTTGTACAGCTCTGGAACCTTTTCTTTGCAAAACCATTGATAAAAGTCCAGTATGAGGGCTGTACGCATTTGCGTGAGTGGGGCCGGGAAAAGCTGTATGGCCCTACTACAAAGGCAGATGGCCTCGCTCGTTAAAATTTCAAGCAATTTTGTCTCCGCATTGTTTATATGATAGAATACTTATTGGCTAAGTTAGGTCGGGCCGGATGGGAAAATATTTGGCTCTCGGTCATGGCGCACGGACCTCGCATGCCATGACCTCGAGCCAAATATTTTCCCATCTGGCCCTCCCACTTAGTCAATAAGTACATATTATTATATGTTCAACAATAATTAATGTTTCGTTCCAGCGTTCCAATGATACTGCAGTGCTTTTCACCAAAAATGAGATAAAGGCTGTGAAAAAGCTTGTGTCCAAAGTTGTACGCACAACTATGTCCATTCAGAAGATGAACACTGATTTTCATTCCTGTGGTGTGAACCTGGCATCTGTATTGGTGTGGGCAATCAGGCAACAGTGACTGTGGTCATCAGATACAGACAACATGGAATTCAACATCAAACTTGATGGACGCCCACGAGGAGGTAAAATATTCCCTAAAATGTCAAATGAACCAAAATTTCGACATTTTTTCTTTCCGTCCAATTTTAGCGCAATGTGTTGATATTAAGTACCAAATAAACATATTCTGAAGTTTCAAACTAATTGGACTTATCATCACAGAGATATTTGAAGTTAAAAAGTGCTTCTTTTTGGGCTTCATAATCGTAGAGCGGTCGGAAAAACTGTCGGGAAATTGTCGGAAATAAAACTAGTGACGTCACTGTTGGCTTGCTAGAAGATTGCGGGAAAATTCAAAACTCTTCAGTTTTGAAGTCATCGCTGATTTTTAGCGAAAAACTATGTTTTTTTTGTGCTGCAATAAACTGCAGCAACAATTCTAAATCTAATGTCAGCACCAAGTTTCCCAAAGACGAAAAATTGAAAAGGGAATCGTTTAAACCAACCAAATATTCACGCGTTTGTGCGGACCATTTCACTTCTGACAGTTTCAAACAAAATATCTCGGCGAGGAGTTCGTTAGGTTCAGCTTTCAAGCCTCGGAGACTGGATCTTAAAGAAGATGCAGTGCCTACCATTTTTTATTTCAAAAAAATTGAAGCCAATGGAATAGGCCAGAAAAGAAGCCACGGCAACCATCCATGTCCGCCGAAGAGCACGGGAAAAACACAAGTCCGTTCAGCGTTTACAAAACGAAGAAAATTGGAGGTAATAATTTTTCATATCGTTATGAAGTAGACCTAGCTTGAATTCTTTTTTTCCTTTTTTGGGATCATTATTCGCTTTTTCAGTCAGTTGGCTTAGCTTTCTTACATCTAACAATGTAGGCTCAACTTTTAGAACTTCATGTGTTTTTGGCGCGTAAGCTACGCTTGTTTACAATTGATATGCATTAACTTTCTACTCATCCTTTTCACGTATTGGTGGGAACTACGTTCACTGACATCATAATAAAACCACTTTTTAAAGGTCAAATAAACCAAAATTGATACTTTTTCAGTGTAGCCTTTAAAACGCCACCAAACACTAAAAGAAACCATTATAAAGCAAACTTACTCTTAATAGTATGCGGCACAACCCTCGTGACCTCACCTTCGGATCCGAAAAAAATATTTGCTTTTAGTCCTTATAGATGAATTATTATTTTCTGATTTCTAGTCCGAGGCCTTATGTCGAAAAAGTTGCACCCGTGGGAATTTCATGATCATTTTAGTTTCTTTGCTGAAATCGATAGTTTGATGCATGCTTAATAGAATAAACTTTGTCACCAATTTTTTCTACGATGGTGACGTCATTTTTTTTGCGCATAAGAAATATGACGTCATAGGCAATATATGAAGTTTATTAAAAACGAAATAAAACGTATATATTTCAATAAACCTTATCTGAATCAGCTTATTAAATGTGCTATAGTATAAATATAGCTCATACAAGCAATTTTCTAAGTTAATAAATGAATATATAGTTTTCAGATGATCTAATATGAACAGATACACGGTTAATAGTGCTTCAACTTCTATAGGATTCTTATTTTTGTAACCTGTACTTCTTTCTTAAACACATTTATGATTATTAGTTTCCATTTTATACATTTGTAAAACATATTTTATTGAAACTCTTATCTTTTGTTCAGTAGGTCTGTATCAAATCTCCTTTGAATCCCTACAAAAGATATATTTGATTGGGCTCCCTGTGGTGACCAAATGAAATCGTATATTCCATCTCTATTTGCGCTGTCGCATCCTTATCAGCATCAAGAAACGTGCGTCTACTTGCCATTAAATATGACCTTAAATCAAGATGTTATACAAATCATAAAGAATATTAATTGCCATGATTAATTGATTAATTGAAACAAAGAGAGGTCAAGTTGTTATTTGTAACTCCCAAAATAATCTTATCACCAAAAAAATAACTTAAGTTACGAATTTATTTTCATTAGCAATGGATATTCCAAAGAAAAAAAGACGAACTGAAAACGAAGTAGACTTCAGAAAGTGCATTATATGTCACACAGACACAACGGAGCCTCTTGTGAAAAACATTAGCAATGATGCGTACAAAAACATTTTGTTTTATATATCCAATCGAGGAAAGTATGGAGAAACTGAGTTTGTAGAAGCAAGTAAACGTTTAGAAAGTGTGTCAGAAGAAGATTTGAAACAGAGTAGTGCAAGCTTCCATGCCAGTTGTAGAAAAATGACTGTTAGTTCCGAAAAACTCAAAAGAGCTCAAGCCAGGTTTGAGAAAGCGATTGCTTCCAAAGATGTCACCATCCTTTCTCGAGCTCCAGGACGACCTTCGCGTGAATCCAAATCAAGCCTTTCGCTCAAACGTGAAGTTACACCTGACGTACCGCAATGTCTATCGCGCACATCTACTGTAGCTTACAACAAGGAATTGTGCTTTTTTCGTCAAATCCACGAGGGAAAACAACCTGTTCACTCGATACAAACTGAAAACAGGGGAAAGCAGCTTTGTGACTTCGTTAAGAACTGTGACAGTGATCTGTACAAAGTTTATCTAAGTAGCGCAATTAAGCCAGAGGATGCTTTATCTATTGATGTTAAGTACCACCGTACATGCTGGACAAAACATGTCGTGCGTGCCGCAGAAAACACTCCTCAACAGGAAACGGCCGTCAGGCAGGAAAATGAGATTGCAGCAAACATTGAGTACCTGAACATGATCAGAAGCTTGCTCGAGAATGGCAGAATACTGTCTCTTGACGACGCATACAAGGCGTATTTGGACATTTTACAGTACCATCTTTGTGAATCGACTCCTTCTCGAAAATATTTGAAGGAACTGATTATTACTAATATCGACGGCATCGAGTTTGTACCTGCGTTTCGACGCAACGAATCAGATCGATTTTGTATGACTGCAGCAAAAATTGCTGCTATAGAGTCGGCCGTTAACAATTCCAGTGATAGAGATTTACAGGTTATATTTCATTGTTCTAAGATTCTGCGTAAAGAAATCTTTCAAGTAAGCAGTTGGCAATTTGATGGAACACTGAAATCAGAAACGAGCGAGAGTATTCCTACCAAGCTCTTTACCCTGCTTCAGTGGATTCTCTCGGGTGTAGCCACTGAACTTCCAACCGAGAAGCGCACTGATGAAGTCAATCATCATAAAGCAATCCTTCTTGCGCAGCAAATCATGTACGAAGTTAAGACAGATCGACAGGTAAGGCATGAGCCCAAATCTGACAAAGAAGAGAAGCCTTTACGACATCAGCGTGAATACCCACTACAAGTTGGAGTCGGTATATTAGCGCACCAACAGATGCGAAGCAGATCTATGACTGACGTACTACACAAGCTTGGCGTGTCTGTTGACTATACGCGCATTTTACGTATCGAGACACAACTCGCTCAAGCCGTTCTAAGTCATTCAGGTGATCACGGCATCTATATACCCCCGGCGCTAGCCAAAGGTCAATTTGTCTTCTTTGCAGTTGACAACTCAGATTTTTCCGAGGACACTCCCGAGGGAAAAAACACTTTGCATGCTACAGCAATGGCCGTCTTTCAGAGACAAACGGAATACATACCTGAAATTGCTTTAGATGTAAGCAAGCATCCCAAATCTAAATCTCTACCAACGAGCTCGTTACCTACGACAAAACTGCTGCCATGTCATGTCCCAACTAACGCACAGCCAAAATGCCCTAGATATGGCGAATTAAACACGAGTCCATCGCCAGACATCACCGATGCCGCGGCGCGAGATGATTTGGCCTGGTCAGTAGGGCAATCACTGGCAAGATCAGGCTCTGAAAATCCGAAGATCCCCACGTGGGCAGCGTACAATTCTAAAGTGAGTCCATCCACGCTGCCACCCACAACTGTCGCCATGATGCCTCTAATAGCAGCACCCGCACATGAGTGGAGTACAATGCTTACCGTGCTAAAGCAAGCACAAAATATCACCACTGTGGTAGTGGGGGAAGGTCACAAGACTGTGATAACATTTGATCTTCAGCTCTATGAAAAGGCTGTAAAGCTGCAGATGCACACGGCACCAGCATTAGATCACCTTGTTTTCCGACTTGGCGAGATGCATACGGTAATGGCAGCATTACGTGCTCTTGGGACATCCATTGAGGACAGTGGTTTCGATGACGCGTGGGTAGAAGCTGGCATGTATGGATCAACGACAAAACACCAAATTCTTGAAGGGAATCATATGAAGCGTGCCTTGACTGCACACAGTATGACATACTCTGCTCTCTGTGACTTACATATTGAAGCATTTTTGAAGTCAGAGAAAGACGAGAGTGGTGTGGACTATCCAAATATACGTCTTGCTACTTTCAAAACAAATGCTTCCTGTCAGGATGGCCAATACAGCGAGCTCGGAAGACACCATAAAGAGATTCAAGCGCAATGGAAGCAGAGGAGTTTAAGGAGAAGCTCAATAACTTTGATCGAAAGTTGGAGCCACAGCGTCCTTTGTTTAAATTTGCCAACGACTACATGAAGTTTGTAGCTTGTATATGGATGTTCATTCGTGCAACTAGAGAAGGTAACTGGAAGCTCCATTTGGAATCGCTGAAGGCCTTGTGCAAGTATTTCTTCGCACACGATCGACTTAACTACGCCCGAATGGTACCGCTCTACCTGGCGCAGATGGAAATTCTTGAATCAAGTGACCCGGAGATACATCAGGAATTCATGACGGGGAACTTCTGCGTCAACAAGAATGACATCCCGTTTTGCGGCATAGGTCCAGATCGTGCAATTGAGCAAGAGAACAAAACCATAAAGATTCAAGGAGGCTTCAAGGAGGCCTCAAGGGATTGACCCAACAGCCAGCAGCCTTGGCAAGATGGTTTCTAATCGCCCCAGAACTAAGTCGCTTGGCCGCCGAAGCGGAAGCCATGGTTGGACTACAAACGCACAACTCCACACATCACCATGATTTATCAGAGGCTGTTATTACGCGTTACGAGGAGAACGTGAGGAAGCTAAAAGAAGTATTCAAAGCAAATGATCCATTTGTCATAGAAGAAACTGAACTGCTCAATATCATCACGAAGGCTGTCATGCCAGATACAGTGAAGGAAGCAGCTCTGACGCGTGATGAAATCGGTCAGGAACGTTTTGACAAGTTTGTGAAAGAAAGGATCGTTGAGCGTAACCTTAGTGTTTGGAGTCCAATGAAGAAAGCAAAGCTTGAGACATGGAAGTCTACAAGAGTGACCAAGAAGGGAAGAACAGCATCCAATGTTGCTGCTCTAAGGGATGACAGGGCTCTTTTTGCGCGTTTTCTCGTCGTGGTTCTTTCCAGACCTGAGATTGACCTCAAAGAGAGCATCAGTGAGTTCGAGTTGGCTGCGTTTCCACGAGCGCTGTTTAATTCTGATGGTGACCTTCGCCATTGCGTTGGCAAGAGCAAGCTGATGAACATCCTGGATACTCGCCAGTTTCGGCAAGGTTGCAACAAGCCCATGGTGTACCATATATCCGATGATGCTGTCAACGAAAAGATCTCGCTCAAGCAGTTACTTAGCAGTAGTACCAATAAGGAATCGTTGGCCATTTACTTCGCATTTCATGTCATCGAGTGTAGCAAAGACTCCCGAAAAACCTATGTGATAACTTCGAAGCATGAATGCAAGTCTAACAAGCTATCTGTCGAACACCTTACCAGCACTCAAGAAGAGGCAGACACATGTATGATTCTACACGCCATCGATGCCACACAGAGAGGAGCAACATCCCTTAGCATCCAGAGCCCTGACACGGATGTATTGGTGCTGGCTTTATGGAAGTACACGAGTCTCTGTGAAGACACATCACTGGTGGTTGGCATGGAGGCAAGCGTCGATCAATCCCACTGCGCCCCTTGCACAACACTTTAGGAGGTCATGTTGTGGCGGCATTGCCTGGATTTCACGCATTCACTGGTTGCGACCAAACGGGCACTATATGTGGAAGTCTAAGATCTCGTGCTGGAATACTTTAAAGAAAGCTGATGAACACGTTTTGGAAGCATTTGCAAGCCTTGGAAGCTCAGTGCACATCCAAGATGATGTGTATACGATGCTAGATCTTTATATGTGCCAGCTGTACGCGCCCCTAACCCAGGTCACAACCGTGAAGGAACTGCGATGGTTCCTGTTTAGCAAGAAGCAGTACGCGGATGAGAAGTTGCCACCGACGAGGGCCGCTCTTAAGCAGATGATTAAGCGAGCCAACTATGTTGCATTACTGTGAAAGGAATGTGGTACCCCGTGCCCAGTTCTTCCTGCACCAACATCTCATGGATGGAGACAAGATGGTGACCGACTTCAGGCTATTCCAACCACCCTGCTACCTGCACCCAAGGCTGTCCTGGAACTGGTGAAGTGCGGTTGCAAAGGAACCTGCATCACTATGAGTTGCTCATGTAGGAGGCACAACCTAAAATGCACGGACATGTGCGGTTCCTGTGGGGCAAAGTGTGAAAACAGAAATGCTGACGAAGTCACCGTTCAAAGCGAAGACAGTGAGGACGAGGATCATGTTTTATAGACTTTAAAAGGCAAACACTTACTAAATGCAATCGTCTATCCTTTACCACAAACTGATAATTAAGTATTTTATGTTTCGCTAGTGCATCATTTAGCCAAGTGATATTAAGCAAAGTCTCGCTAATTTTTCAGCTTTCAAGACGAATCTATGACGTCACAGGTTATTTGCATAAACCGAAATTTATAAATTTAACTAAAAAATTAGTTTAAATTTTGAGCAACTGACTGAAAACATAAAATATGCGAAAATTAAACGTTCCGTGTAATGAACCGTATTTATCAAGTCTTTTCGTCAATGTTTAAAACAGTTTTATGTCAATCTATGACGTCATATCTAATTAGCCTAAGTCGAAGCAAGATGATAATAACTGAAATAATATTTTTAGTCCTGATAACTGAAATTCACTTATGAAATGGTGACCAGAAATATGATTTATTTAAGCATATTTGTTCACTTAAGCTTCTTTATAGCCATAAGATAGCTACTGTGTGACGTCATATTTCATATGCCCAAAAAATGACGTCACCATCGTAGAAAAAATTGGTGGCAAAGTTTATTCAATTAAGCATACTTTAAACTATAGATTTCAGTAAAGAAACTAAAATGATCTTTAAATTCCCACGGGAATGACATATGGCCCCGAACTATTCCTCAGGTCAGAAGCTGCCCCACGCAGACGATCCGAACAAATTACAGATCCCTCCAAATTCAAACCACTACTCCTAAAAGTAAGTTACGGTAGATTAGATAAACAAATAATGTAACATACAGAGAGATATGCACCTCTGACGACTTATCTCTTTTTATTCGCAATACTGACTCTATTATTCCTCTTATTTTAAAACAGTGCTTTCTAGTGCAGTTCAATGTTCCTTAACCGACGACGGTTCACTAAAACTATCCCAGCAACAGCCTGACCCACTGGTGAAGTCAGAAGCCCCGCCCAATATAGAAATAGAGTGCGCCGAGGATGAGTCAGATACAGACAGTGTGTGCAGTGATTGTAGTACTGGAGACGAATGGTTGGTATTCTTTTTGGCGTCAATTTCTAGTATCCATGTTTGTTACACTTTTGACTTCAAAGACATGTCCCAATTGATAAGTACCACCTTTTCTAATCAGAAACCTCCATTTTTGGTCATGTTAAATGAAAAAGAAAATCGGTGAAAACAAGTCTTTCTTTAATATAAATACACTTTTAGGACCTTTGAGGATATCAAACCAGACAATGATTTTGATGAGGATGAAGAAACTGGTGACATGAAGGAAGAAACAGCACCATTTGGGAGAAAATGTTTGGTATTTGAGAGCAGCTTGTTTGAACTTTTCCAGAATTGCCACGAGTGTCTTGCACAGTCAGTACCGAGAATTGAAGAAATAGTGGGCTTCATGATTGTCATCGTTTCAAAATATTCAAATGGCCACACAAGGAGCTGGACGAGCCAAAAATGCGATGGCAGTCTACCATGGGGAAATATGCTGTGTGCTGCAGGAACCCTCTTTACAGGAAGTAACTGTGAAAGAGACTATAATTCGACTCTTCTGGGAGGACTAGCTCTGGCTGTTGAACTTGTGCAGGTAAATTAGTCTTTATATTTATGTTTACAGCATATATCCAATATAATAGAAATTAATAACCATAAAGATTAAAATTGTGTTATTGTGTTATTGTGTTATTGTAACTGTAAACTGATCATCAGGTAGGTAAACACCATCATATTAACAGGCATATAGTACCCCTAACATAGATTTCAAAACATTGAAAAGTTTGGTCAAGAATAACAAATTATTATGGAATGCGTCCTGAACTAGTTAGGGTTTCATAAGTTTAGACTGACCCAACATTTACAGTCCAATATGTTGCCTTAATTTTTTTTAAGAGCAACGAGGTTAAAAGTTGCTATCACATGGAGCTCGAAGGGCTTAAGAGAGGGCTGGCTGTTATCAAAGGTCAAGAAGTGACCATCAAGACCCTGATCACTGCCAGGCACTCTGGCATTAAAAAATACACGATGGAAAATGAAAAGGACATCAACCACAGATTTGATTGCTGGCATATGGCCACAAGTATGTTTTAGGTCTCAATACTGTCTCAGTGAATTGTTTTAGTTCAGTTAAAAATGTAACAACTGCCAAAATTGGACAAAACTAGTTTGGCAGTCCAGCAATATATCCATACATTCCACATGGGGATTTTTTTGGTTGAAAAAGTGTGAGACCACATCCCCACCACGCCTCTCCCTTGGGATTTCTAATGACCCTCCTTGAGGTGGGTATGATCACTGAAACAAATACACCTTTTTACCAATATGGCAGCCATATTGATTTTGCCCCTTGGTCATCCTGTAATGGTCTTTTAAATTAATTTCATTTTTTTACTAAGTGTAATGACCAATATGGGATGCCCTGTTGAATAAACCATCAGGCCTTAAATCTATCATTTTTTAATATTAGATGTAGTAAATGTAATCATAATTGTTAATAAAAAATAAATTACCATGCCTTCCAGTTACTGTGTCAAAAAAACCCATAAAGGTTTCAAAAAATAGCTGATAATCTGTTTTAATCCAGTTTTACAAGATATTGCCTGGCCCACTAGCAGTTATAGTTATTCCGGGCAGACAGGTCCCCAATTCTTATTTATGATTGATGCATTTATTGTGTTTTGAAATGGCTAAAAAGCAAATCAAGTTATGTTGCTGAGTTATGCCACCTAAATAATATGCCACATAAATAATAATAAACTTTATAAATGTGTCATGTACAATTATTTGGATATGTTTTAATTTTCTTTGATTTGTTTTCCTTTTTTCAATTAGACATCTCCAAGAAAATTGAGGCACTTGCAACGAAAAAATCCTGTGTTGTTCTTGGAAATTGGAAACAAAGTATTTCCAATCATTTATACTGGTGTGCTGCCAGCAGCAATGGGGATGGAAAGCAAGTAGAGGCTAAATGGCTATCAATAGCAAATCATGTGACAAATGTGCATTCAGAAGTTTTTCTAAAATGTGCTCATGGTCCCTTACAAGAGGAAAGGAAATGGTTACGAAGAGGTAAAGGTAACCGGTCAATGTTTGAGCCTGTTTCTGTCAGATAAAGTTGCCTGATGCAAAAAAGATTTCCCTGAACGAGATAACGGTCCATGACATTTACAGGTTAAGTCTGCCTTTTACTCGCATCAAATACATGTAGCATTATATATATATTTTGTTTAAATCAAGATTTCATATAAAAGTAAAAAAATAAAAGATGAAGATATTATATTGCTTCAGAATCTACAATTCAGATTTCCAATGATGTTTTTTGGTAACAGGTTCCAAGGCATTCAAAGAGTTGGAATCTGTTATCACTAGCAAGTTTTTGCTAAAGAATATCCCAAAGTTGTCCCCCGAACATCAGACATCCCTAGTTGAGGTGTTACACAAAGTTGACATCTACTTTGCTCCCAAGCATACTCACTTTTTCTATCAAGGAATGAAAGCAAGGTAATCTGTTTTATGTAATTGTGTGGCTCTTGGCCAGTTGTTATCAATGTAAAATTATTTGTCATGACATGGGCATTCTGATTTTTCCTACGTTGCATATAAATTTTAGAGCCCCCAGGTGTCCACAACGGCAGCTGCTTTATAGTAACAAATGAACAAACAATATAAATAAATAAACAATATATAGATTGTTTTACTTGTTCTATGAGTGCTCTATGCATAAATATGCAAAGCAAAATACAAAATGTAAGGACGGAAAGTTGTAACTCAAGTTTCACGCACTAAGCAATCATCAGACTAAAACGTTCCGCAGTTAATAGCGAAGAACTTGTTTTCGTGACGACATTTTGTGACAAGTGTCGTCACGAAAATAAGTTCTTCACAATCAATCAGAAGAAGCGCAGCTCCAACTGTCCTTGAATTTGAAAATTTAAAACTTAAACTGACATCTGCTCGTGTGGAACGTTTTAGTCTGATGATCGCTTAGTGCGTGAAACTTAAGTTACAACTTTCCATCCTTACATTTGTACATATACATATATATACTGACAAAGTAAACTTTGGGTTTCCAATAGCATTTACACTGTAAAAGTTATACATTATTGATCATTCACAGTGGAGGGGTGTCGGAAAAGCTTGAAGCAAGGTTGTAAAAATATTTTTAAAATTATTACTTTTTGATCAATTTTCAGATTCCAAATTGCAGCTCTCCATTTTAATGAAAACTCCAGTAAACCTCAAAGAAAACACAAACATGGAGAGAATGTAGAAGTTGGACAGTGGTTGGTGTCATACCCTAAGTACAAAAAGGGAGGAGCAGTGGCAAAGGAAATCAAAGAGGCTTGCTCATATGGTAATCAGAAGACTAAGTGGAGTCCAATTTTTAATGCCCATGCTGTTTAACTACACACATGATACTGATATGGGCCAAATGGTGTTCTTACATTGCCTAACCAATCAATTACAAAGAAAGAAAGAAATGTAACATGTGCATGGAATAAGGCCCTAAGTGACTTACGATGTAATGTCAAATTCTCCCTGTGTTTTACAAGGGAATACAAGGCAATTTGGAATGAGATTCTAGCGGTTTATCAGAGGTCACTTAGGGCTTTTCCCAGGCACCCCTTATTGTCACATGTCAGTTTGACTCTTTTCTTTTTTTAGATTATATCAAGACACTTTTTGATGAGCTACTGCAACTCAGAAGACAGTTTCCTTCATACGGTGCTGCACAAAGAGAACTCCAGCCAATGCTTCAAGCTCTCCCTAATTATATAAACCCCTCACAAGCCAACACCCAAGACAAGAAAAGGGGGCGGTTGTTGCACAACACAAGTCTAGATTTAATAAATGAGCCTAATTGCTTGCTTTTTGAGGTGCTGAGGCTTTTTAATGGCAAGCAGTAATTGTTTAGTGTATTCAAAGATTGCTTTAGGCTGTTCCATGTTCATGCTTTTTAGGAATTTTAGACAGAAATTAACAGTAGTATATATAATAGCGGTTTTACGACGGGTGGATCATGTGGATCATGTGGATTCATGTGGATCTGCATGATAAGAGATGTAATATTCGAAAGTGACGTCATTGCGGTAGACAATAGGTGTTAGACGGCTTACCCGAGTCAGTAAAGCATGACGTAAGAGTTAACGTATGAGACATTTTAACTGTTTTAGCTGTTTAAACTGTGTTTTTTGTTCTGCTGTTTTCTATTGTCGATGAAATAATTGTATTGCCAAATTTGCATGAAAAATTAGCACCTCGGAAAAATAAACAAAGCAACCAATTACATGCGTTACTAAAACAATAAACCCGCACTCTGTTTAAGTTCAAATAAATTTAATAATAACAAAATGCATTAAGGTTTCATCAAATCATTACTTGTTGGAGTTCAAGGGCAAGCACACCCTCGTCACAGTCGACTACTTTTCTGGTTTTCTCACATATGACACCCTTGATGGTGAGACGACCGAGGCTGTCACAAAAGTACTGAACAACATCTTCAGGAAATTTGGACTGGCCGAGAGGATCATCTCCGACAATAGCCCATGCTTCAAATCTGACAAGTTCAGACGCTTTTGCGAGCATGACATTGGTCATATAACGTCTAGCCCACACTTCCATCAAAGTAATGGTCGAGCAGAAAGGGCAGTCACTACCATCAAACAGATCCTAAAAAAGAGCACAAGCGACACTGACATCACCAAAGCCATGATCACATACCTTGACACCCCGGTGAGCGACACTTTACCATCACCTGCTGAACTATTCCACAACAGACGAATCAACACTCGCATGAGCAAGACGATGATTCCAGTCCCACTGACTGATCAGCAGAAAGCACACCTCAGTGATAAGCGCTCAGCACATCTAAAGTCATCAAAGCAAGACACCCAAATCTATGTTCCAGATCAGCCTGTCTGGTTTACAGATGACCGTTCAGAGGAGTGGAAACCAGGGTATGTTCAGTCCAAAGACATCGCACCAGACTCGTACTGGATCATCAATGATCAGAACGACCGAAGGCTGAGACGTAACAGACATGACATTAAACCGCGTTTCACCTCCATTGCACAGCAGCGACCTCAGCCATATATCCCTGTGAGATACAGAGCAAATCTGTCGGATTCTGATCCAACACCGACTACTCCTGCATCACTATCAGCAGTCCCAAAAGTAACAGAGCCAGTACAGTCAGCAACTCCTTTGACAGATGTATCACACACCCCGCCAAGAACATCACCGGCCGCCAGCAGTAAAGCAACGCTGAAGGAGAAGGCCAGTGATGTAACGACCAATACCAAACCATTGGATTCGACACCAATGCTGACAAGATCACCTGCAGGACGTCAAATAAGGCCACCAAGACAACCGGACTTTGTTTATTCGTGAACTTTGTTTTACTTTACATGATTGAGATTTCATATTATTGATTGGGATGACAATGATTCTTCAGCACTATAGTTTTGTATGCTAGCATTTTGCTTCTAAAACCATCTTAAAAGGGGACATGTTATATTATGCCAATAGACATTTCGTTATTCTTACATAGTGTGTTTTGTTACAGGGACACTTCATGATTTTTACATGATGTTAGAATTAGTGTGATCGACCTCGTGCTTTTAGAGCCAGCCATGTTTGCTTTCAGGTTCAAGCCGTAAATTGAGTTAATAAATCTTCAACAAACTACAACAGTTTTCACTCTTTTTAAGCTCAGAAAGGAAAATTTCTGCGTAATTTTACTTTATAATGGTTTCTTTTAGTGTTTGGTCGCGTTTAAAAAGCTAAAGAAAAAGTATCGAAATTTTGGTTCTTTGGACCTTTAACTATTATTGTATGCTAACATTTTTGTTAAAGATTTTGATCATAGGATTACAGAGGCAATTTTTGATGCAAATTAAGAAGCTATTTCAAATTGCCTCTTTTAGTTAACACTGATTTTTGGATAAATGGAGTCACTTGATTTTGACATGTTGTGCAGCATGCGTAGGATACTTGTTTTAAGGCGTACATTTACATATAATCGTTCTTCGGTCTATGGAGTAAATAAAAAAACAAGAGACTATATACAGAATACATATTGACTTTATTGTTTGCCGGTAAATAAAGCAAAGCCGCAGCAGGGGTGGTGACAAAACCAAGGGCCGTCCCCCCTGATGCGGCTCGCCCAAACCGCCAGACAAATAAAATCATAAGAGATCCGAATTGAAAAAAAAAAATATATATATATATATATATATAGAAAAAGTTAATGTTGGTTAATGTTTTGAGCAATCAGTTTGGCGACTGAAAGCCGTCATTCTAAGGGCTGTGCAATGTAGAGAAGAACGGCGTCAGAAGACCAGTCTCCCTGGAGACTGATAAGTTCCCTGGAGACTGATAAGTTCCACGGGAGCACCACAGCGGAAGGCATAGGTTGCTCCACCACGATGAAAACTGTGGCCGGAGAATTTGGAGGCAGGAAAGCCAGCATGACCGAGTGCCTTGCGCAACATTGCGGTAAATTCATTGTGGGTTATTGGAGACGCGTGACCAAAGCTGGAACGCAAGAATGCAGGCGAGTTGGGAGCGGCCGGGAATAGTGAGATATGGCGTTCGTATGCTTGCACGGGGCAGAGTGGGTGACCCTGTGTTAACCGCATAACAGGAATGAGTAACTGACGCTCCCGAAATTGAATGGTTTTTGACCAACGAACACAGATGACCAGGCCCCAAGGGCGAATAATAATGTTGGTCGAATGCGCTTTAGAATTTCCAGAATAGAATAAAGGCTAAATGTTACAGGGCTAAGATCTGCTGAGTTATGATACATATGATACGATATCTTAGACCTAAGGAAAACACGTGTCACGCACAGATAATGACTATTCATCACTTGCTACGTATTATACTCCCATTGGATAGAATCCAATACTGTACGTTTTATCACCTGTACTTTCCCCCTGTTACTACAAAACTGAAAATTGTGATATGTAGTTCTAAATTACTGCAGATATCCTGACCCCTTTACAGTCAAAATAAGAAAACTGTGAACACCAGAATTATTTCTGTTTTGTTATTGTGTCACAAGGCGACATCCAATCAGATGTGAGATGAACAAACCACAGGCTGTAACAGTGATCAGTTTGCAGTTTGTGGTTTGTTATTGTGGCCTGATCTCTCGTCTGATTGGTTATGAAACAATCAACATTCCAGAAATATTTTAAGCGTTCACAGTTTTCTTATTTTACTGTAATAACTTTTTACCATTTGAACTTGACTGACATTGTTCGGTCGAATACTGGTCACTCAGTAATTAATAGAAGTGAAACTGTTAATAAATATTGTATTTGATGTTTTGGTGTGTAGTATCACTGTAAATAGTTTAATCTATTATAAAATACAAACAACAGTTTGCAGAGCAAGTCAGAATACAAACTGATCTTCAACTGCATGGATAACTTCTAAACCGGTTTTCTATAGTGCAACTATTTCGCACATTATTTGTTCAGTACTAAGTGCAATTATAGATACCATAATGTTTTTTTATGGCACCCTACAATGCCACTCTATTAATCACCATTTCACCCATATCCTTAGGCAGGAAAATAGTGGCTCTTGGGCTTGTGCCCATCAACTTCGCCAATAAAAGTTTAGAAAGTGCCCTTTCTGTACATCATGTAGCCATTGCCAACTGTAAAGAGAAAAGGTTAGTTGAGAAATATGGCTTGCAGACACCTCATTGGTGTTAAAAATGTCTCATTTTAAAACAAATTAAAAACAATAAACTTCACTCTACTGTGTGACAAGAAGTCATGTACACACATGTATGCTACACTTGTCAAATAACATTTTTCAAAAAATTATTAATCCTGTACATACAGTAAGGGGTAGAATGTTCTTTCGATGAGCAGAAGGTATTTTTAATTTCCAAAGGAAGGTAAGGGGAGTATTACTCAATACATACTGTATACGTTGTGGTTAAATTTTATTCTTAGTTGAAATTTTATTAAAGGGAAAAAATATTTTGGGAAAATCTCCATTACATGTATTTAAGTGGAATCAAAATTGCCGCTCACCCTGGGTTAACCTAATTGTGCTTTAAACAACCCAGCCCAGGAGTACTAATGTTTCAGTTGTATTTGATTTCTGATAACTGTTATATGTTGCTTCTCACTGCTACAAATCATTGCCGAGTGGCACTAAGACGGGGTCAAAAGGCCGGGTTGAAACAGAAGTGACCGTCCTCAAACCATTTGCTAAAACTGTCAGCAAAACATAGAGTGATCCCATTTTCATTTGTTTACAGTCTTTTCTATTATTTATCTTGAGTTATTTCTTTGATTTTTCTAGAGAACAACTTACACAGCTTATCTCAAATTTGAATGACCAGAAAAGGAAGATAAAGAAAAGTGGAATTGTTGTAGATGGTAAAAAGTACCACATCAAATTTACAGGTAATACATACATCTATGCTAAAGCATTTCAAGAAACTGCACATTTCATTGGGGACAAAAAAATAATAAGATACCGGCTTTAAAGTAATGTTTAGGACTGTGCAAGTTCATTATCTTCTGCATGCACTATACAGTAAAAAAGGCTAGTTTGAAAATTTTCATGAAACTTTGTTTTGCCCAAACGTGCCTGAATTTTTGCATGTGGTCTTCATTTTAATAAGGAGCTATTGCCCTGTATCATTTTTTTGCTGGATACTTTTTACTTTTGAGAGAAAAAAAACTTATGCAGAACACTAAAATTGTTCTGTCACTGCATCTTTTGGAAAGCATTTCTTTCACACTTGGAAGAAAAGAAACCTTTTGTTTCTCAAACCAATGAAATCAGTGAAGCAGTGCAAGCTGCTAGTTGTTATTTTTTCTAAAGCAGTTATTTTAGATCACAGCTTTATGCAAACATTTATGAAATTATATGCTGTTAACAGCAATTGTGCTGATGATAACTATCATTCCAAAGGAATTATGAAAGAAATAAGGTCTGGTCGGTCTTTTACAACTAAGGCAACGAAGCCAACAAACAACATTGCCTGAAGTTTTGAGACATTTTATAAGACAGTTAGATGTGTTCTAATACTAGCTTTTTCATAGCTTGACACTTACTGATCCTGTTTTCATACATTTTACTTTGCAGTTACTCTTGATTATAAAGCAAACCTCCATTTAAAAGCTAACCTTTCGTGCAAAACGCTACGTTTTTAATATTTTTATTCGTATTACAAATCGAAAATACGGAAAACGGCGCATTTTCTTCGAAAAAGTTTGGTGAAATTGCTCATTTTAGACCTATAATTTTGAAAAAAATTTAAAAAAAAATTGTAATTAATGTATGGGGTTATACGGAAATCTTTCCCATTTTTAGATCAGTGTGCATCCAGCCGTTCTATGACATCTGCGGACAGCGGCAGCCACTACCAGAGTGAACAATGTGAAAAATATGTGAAGATCATGTGAAATACATGTGAAATTTTTTACCCTGTGAAAAATGCAGTGAAAGAAAATATGTGAAATTTTAGACTATGTGAAAAAACATGTGAAAACCTTATGTAAATTTCACATGCTGTTTCACAGGTATGGACTATGTGAAATGTCATGTGAAAACCTTTATCCATCTCACATTGAGTTTCACATGTATGTGAAGTAAAAAGACCCTGTGAAACAGTATGTGAATTGAAAGTTGGGTGACAATACTGACATGTGAAAAATGAAGTTAACTAAACTTTTTGAACTATTATATATGTAACCTTATTAATTATGTATGCTTATAATTAATATGTATAAATGCTTTATTTAATACTGAATGTTCACTACCTGCGCTTTGACCTTTTTTTTGTAATGTGCATGCATGGGCATTTTTTTTCTAGCATGCACACCACTGCTATACATGCATGTATATACCATATATATTTACATACTCTAGCTGCTAGTGTTTATTTTACAGTATGTTTAATTCAGTTTACCCATGTGAATAAATTGTGAAGGCACTTCCACACACATACTATTACATTTTTCAGGCTTTCTTTTCAACTGCTAATTAAGTTGCTATAACTTAGATCCCTTTCTTTCAATCTCTCCACCACTGCCTTCAGCCTATATGACATGAAAACATTTGATCATGATCATGATGAGCAGTTCTGATTATTTTAAAGAAATTCAAAAGTTGCACTGAATAGTGTACACTTCTCCATTTCTATATCCTTTGCTGAATTTTAAGAAAAATCCATCATTTCTGTATTTTTATTAACTCTGTACATTTAAACTTAACCATTATTCACTGCTCACCTCTGTCAAGCGAATGCGGTCATACGTTAGAAAGTGCATGCATGAAACTGAAACACTTAAATATTATAGAAAACTATGTATAATCTGATTTCACTGAAAATCTCTAGCAGAAGTCTGGAAGTTCTCTGGATGATCTGGAGATACTTGATCTACATTATATCAGTTTCCTCTAAGGTACTTGACTTTTCCGTGAACCATGCCAGAGTATGGTGAGAGATATAAACCCGTAGTAGTTTCATTAACTGTTGGTCAACTTGTGTCAAGGGGGTCACCTACCCATTCCCCAAGCTAAGGGTGACTTGTTAATATGGCACAGGGTTTGACTAAATTGAGAGGAAGTTAAAGTTGAATGAATAAAATTATATGTTTTGATTTACATTATTTAGTTCAACAATTATATATAATGTGAATAAAATGATGATTTGTCAACAAGATAGAACATTTCAAAAGGCAAAGGCCTGTGTAAAACATCTGGCATAATTCCATGGCCACTAGCCATTTGCTTAAATGTTCAAAATCCATAAAAGCGACTCATTCTCATCATCCACAGCTGTTACAAGTGGGAAAGAAAGGCAATTAAGTGCAACAGTCTTCATTTCAAATAATGTTGTGTCAACATAGTACAGAAGGCTCTCAAGGTCTTGTTTGCATGATGTGTAAAGTTTCATGGTCACAAATTCACTCTCCTTGCCAGAAAGCTGATCATGCAATGTAATGAAATGAATTATCCTTCCAATTTGTGTCTTGTCTCCACAATTGATATTCACTACCGAAGAGACGACAGCTCCAGAATCCAGTGTGAAGGATTTCAACACTGATGTCTTTCCATGCAGTTGCTTCTCCATGGAAAATGTTCGCTTAACATCTTGCTTGCTGTCAGTAGCTAAAGAAAAGGCACCACAGCCCACCAGGTCCTCTGTTTCTTGTTTAATTAGTTGATACTGATTGGATGGGGTTTCCTTGGTGTCTTTTTCAGTATCCAAATCCAAAGGCAAAAGGCGTCCTGAAAGTTTCATGTACTGTACCCAATCAAATAGCTGATGAAAGATAAATAACATGATTAAATCATCTTAAAATTATCCACATTTGGTGCCTATTAACAAAAGAAAACTATTAAAATATAAAACTTTGCTGGCTAAATATTGTAACATTAAGTTATCCTACAACCAATATTTTTGAATTTCAGGCCCCATGGAGCTGGAAAGACTATTTTTAAAAGCCGACCTAGTTAAATGAAATGAAACCATCATTTATTCGTCTCTTTTAGCTAGGGATGGACCATTATTTGTTTCTTCCATCCCTTTCCTTTTGTGAATTTTTATTAATAAATCAGGGCTGTCACAAGGATTTCAAGTTGCCGGGTATATGCAAATAGTAAGCGGGGAATTCAACGGCTAGGAAGTTCTTTTGTTTTTTTTCTTTTGTTACCTATGCCAAAGTAGCCGGGCTCATGTTCATAGAAGCCGGGGGAAATCTCTGCAGGCCCTTGATGATAGCCCTGATAAATACATTACACGTGTGTATTTATTTGCAGCTTTAATTTGCCTGTGTTTACAAACATTAAGAAACCCTAAAAGCTTGTTTTTTAGAAGGAAGTGTTTATAAATGGAAAGGGGCACTCAGTCAAGGGAGGGGTCTTTTATGAACAAAATACAGTAAGCAATCTCACACGTATGTTATTCAAACTTATACATACATGTATATACTGAGTAAGCAGTTCTTTTGGACTCACTCTGTATGTTTCCATAACAGTAGCTTCTGGAAAACGGCGATTTTTGACCCTCTGACAGATCCAACTGTTGAATCGTTCATAGCAATACATCCACCAACTGTGGACTGGGCCTTGTTGCTGAATCCCATTTACAGAATGGCGCAAGATGTGAAGACTTATGGTCTAGACAAAGAATCATCATGTAATGTACAGTGTAAGTAACATGTGGTCTGAACATGCTCAGAGAAACACAGTTTCTGATATATAATATATAATCCACTGGCAACAGTACAGTGCCAGATTGCAATATTCTCTGTTTTGTTTATTTTTCATGCACACCTGTTTGTAATTAAAAACCTTTCTGGTTTTCAAGAGGACATCTTATTCTTTATTACAAAAGCTACAGTAAACACCCACATAAAAGAACAAGTGGATTAAGAACCCTCAGGCTGAAATTTGGTCAATAAACCACCATATGTATCAGATTGAACAAATTCAGCCTGACAAATGAAACATGCTCTTATGTAATTAATAGGGTATCAAAAAATGGAAAACAGTGGGGCTGATCTAAGTATGTGTGCTGGACCATTACAAACACATGTAACAGTATTTCACAGAAGGGATTGGAGTTGCTCGAGTACAGGCTGATTTTCTGGTTTCCTGTTATAAAACAGTGATTGCATAATATTTAACCTCTCAGTAATCTTGATCACTGTACCTCCATTTCCAGAAACAATGTTAAGAACCTTTCAATGACATCTTTAGCCTGATTTCTCACTAAGCACCCAATATATAAGAAACACATCAGCCTGCTGTACCCCCAAATCACTTGTTTTTTTATGCAGGTGTTTACTGTATTAGAGAAACCAATAGCCATTAGTACAGTGTAAGTATTTCTCAAAAAAGTGGAAAGAGAGTAATGTTGACTTTCGATTATGTAATGATTACTACTGAAGTACCTGAATACTGATAGGGTAGTCGCGTTCTAACTGTGCACAGACTCCATTTACTTACCTTTCCAAGGCAGGCAAGTCATTCAAGTCCTGAGTTTCACTACAAATCTTCTCAAGAACATCCAAGAGGCGGAAGAGTGAAATCCTTTGGTTTCGTCCAAGAAGGCCTCTTAAGCAGAACTTAAAGATCCCATCTGTGGCAAGCTATCACAATATGTTATAAAGAATAACAGTCAAACCCCACTTTTCAGCCTACTCGGTACATGTAGCTACATGTAGTAAGTAACCACCTCACTTTTCTAGTCAGAAAAGTTTTGTCACAACCTTTCTACCTCTTTTAAGCTGCCACAACCAGTTCTTAGGACTGGTGGTTTAAAAATTTATATAAAAATTTTTTTCATCTCTGGAAGGTGATCAATGAACATAATTTCACACACACACATATATTCAATATACATGTTCACAAACAGCTAACACACTTTAACAATATATATCATAAGTCAAAAGATGTAACTTATGTTCGATTCACTACATGTACAGTAGACAATCAAAACCTAAAAAAACTGCAGCTCAGGACTGTGTACATGTGTAAAATTAATATAAACACCATGGCCACCTTCTATTTGGTAAATACTCGACATTACTTAGCACATATATACAGTATATATATATATATATATATATATATATATATATATATATATATATATATATATATATGAAAAATACGGTAATGCCATGCCTCGTATAATATTAAATAACTTGTGAAGACTTCTTAAGGCAAATTGAATGTAATCGAACGTCAAACGTTTCGCCGGTTAGGGCTTCATCAGTGACTGATAAGTTATTTTACAAGACTGAATATATAACAAGTAAAGAACAATGGTCTTAGATAAGGTTCATTAAGTCTGCTAGTGTACAGTCAGGACATGTCCAATACAACCATTCATGATGGTGTCGGTGTTTTTCTTACTGATTTCGAGCGCTTCAATGATCTTGCGTGTCTGATGTTGTGGAATGTTGTTATGTAGAATGTCCCATGAGATGTCTTTAAGCGTTGGCGTATTGGTATGTCTAACAAGATGCTGATAAATAGTTTGTTTTTCCATCCGTATGTGTTCCTTGATTCTGGAACCAACAGTTCTACTCGTTTCTCCTATATAAACTAAATGACAGTGTGTACATTCAATTATGTACACAAAGTCCCATTTATCAACGAGGACCTAAAACAACAAACGCAAGCAGTAATCAAGCGATCAGGCATTCAAAACATCAGAATTCATTATATGACTGGTCGCCCGCTATCAAGTATCTTTAGACCACCAAAGGAACAACAAAAGTGTCCCGAGGTTTGTGAGACCTGCACATCAGCTAAGAAGGTGAACAAATGCTTATCTAAGAACTGTGTGTACATAATTGAATGAACCTTATCTAAGACCATTGTTCTTTACTTGTTATATATTCAGTCTTGTAAAATAACTTATCAGTCACTGATGAAGCCCTAACCGGCGAAACGTTTGACGTTCGATTACATTCAATTTGCCTTAAGAAGTCTTCACAAGTTATTTAATATATATATATATATATATATATATACATACATACATACATACACATATATATATATACATATACAGTACATATACATAATTATACAGTACAAATTTTTTTGTACCTGTTTCCAGTCATGTGATTTGAGGTATGGTTTCTTACAGAAGAAAGCACATGGCTTCCAGCCATAACCTGAGGGAACGCACACATTTAGTGCACGCTTATCAGCCAGTTTGAGGTCAGCACTAGATAGACGGAATGGGGCAGTAGGTAGCATGATTTTCTCGCTCTTTGATTTGCCTCTTTTTCTCGCTGTTTGTTCTGTTTTGGTTTCGTCATCTAGAAAACAATATAATAAAATAATGATAAAACAGATCAGACCATATGAGAAAAACCTTAATGTTTTTTACTTTGCAGATGGATTTAAACATTCTGAATTGAGCCGTTTTGCTTTGTAAACTTCAGTGCAATACAAGAAAGCAAATACAGAAAGCAAATTTGTTGTGTGAATGTTTTCATGACTAAGTTGAAACTGAAAAAGGAAGTTGCCCACCCAAATACTGTTGTTCGATTGGAAACAACATCAGAGGTTTTTAAAGGTTTTTTGACCGGAAAGTCACCTTCAAATAATGTTAAACTGCAGTAGATCTTTGGATAAAGCAAAAATTTATTGTGTACTTTGTTCATTTCATGAATAAATTTGCAAGTTTTGATTAATGCGATCAGATGCAATTCAAGGTTCATGATTATGCAAAATCACACCACTGGCTAGCCACTTTTGTGAGGTACATGTAACTGTAAAAAAAATGAATGACTTAATTAAACCTAGGTTTGCCTGTTGAAAAAAGTAACTGTTATAATAATGAGGTGGCTATATAAATGTGGCCACTGTAATAAAATGTAGAAACCTACTTTGTGTGGCCTTTCCAGCTGCTTCAGGCTCATCAACTTGCTTTTCCTGTAGCCAGCATCCTTGAAAACGACCCAACTCTTTTTCTGCCTTTCTAACTTTTATGCTATCACCTTTACCAGTAATTAAGTCAAAAAATGTGCAAACAATATTTTTGAGGTCATGCATGAGGTCAGGAAAAGCTTGATTTGGCCTGTCATGGTTGGGCAACAACATGAAACAGTTGACACCTCGTGATCCAGTAGCTTTAGCGACATTACTGGCTTGAGTTTTGTTTTTTGCTCTGTTGTGGGCAACTGAATTCCAGAGAATATCATTGATATTGGCTTCTTCTGGTTTGGACCTTTTTTCTGGTTTGGAATCTGGAAAGGACTTTTTCTTTTTACGCAACGGGTGATCCTCACTAAGATAGCGTCTGTTTTCCAGATAGACTACCTTGTCCAAAGAAGACACATATTGGCCTAGAAACAAACAAACAAAGGAAACTTTGCACACTGCATGCATTTAATGACATTTTGACCAAAAAATATTCATTTTTATAACATTTCAGACTTACAGCTGTATTGGTTAGCTTTACATTAAGTAGTGGGCTTGTCAGATCAAATTATGACTTACATTTGAGGACAGAAAAAAATAATTACTCACCCCATAAAATTCCAAAAAACTGAGATGCAAAACTCCTTCCTCCCCTTTAATGAACTTACATGTAGCTATTCCCTTCTGACATCCATTTGAACACTAGAAATTGATTTGTGTTTCATATTGGCATGGTATATGTTATGTAGTTTGAATTTTACCAGTAACCTGATGTTCTGACAACACATAAAACCCAAATATCAGTCAAATGTAAAACTCTGTCCAAGAATTACCTTCCCCTAAAATTAATAAGTCCACCCAACATCTTCTCAACAGAAATAACCCAGAGCTGGTATAGAATAATGTACCGGTCAAATCGAAGCATCAATTAAACCCCCCCTCCTCCCCCCTTCCCCCGCTCCACCCTCCCTTCTGGCATACCTCAGGAAGGAAATTTGATAATCTAAGTTTTCCAGGGGATGGGGAATTTTGCGCTGTATTTAAAGGCATTTGAAATGTTTTTTTTTTTATCATGCTTTGAATATGAATGTATTGTTGTGTTTACAATATTAAATAACAAAGGTCAATTACTTTAACCAGCTGCATGTATTTATGCATATTTTAATACATGATTTCAGGGAAAAGGCATGAATGTATGAAATGTAGTAATTTAAGTAGGTGGAGTGATTTAATAGAAAGCTTTAGATGTTGCATGATTTGCGGTATAAAAGCTGTGCATTCAGTGTGTTGTATATGTTGTGGGTCAAAATTTTCCTTGGTTTAAATTTTATTTTCTTTTGTTTAAAACTCATTATCATACATTATCATACATTACCATAGCCAAAAACAAAGGAAAATGAAATTTGAACCAAGGAAAATTTTGACCCACAACATATAATATATTGATTTTTGCCACTGTGCATGAGATTAAAAGCAATAAAAAGCTTATATAATAATAAGTAAAAAATTATGATGTCTATTGAAACCTGTCTGCAGACTCGGCATCAGGAGCACTGGAAAGCTACATGGTTAAAAGAGTAATATGATCACATATTAATTTCCCAGGGGTGGGGGCATTTGATCACCTAGATTGGAGCATTTGAATGCCTTTTTGGATTGTGGAGGGGGGAATTTGAACACTAATTTTCTACAAATTCAAATGCCCAAAGGGGTTGCCTGGGGAGGGGGAGGGGGATGTTGAAGCTTTGATTTGACTGCTTCACAAGTTTGCAATAGTATCATCCAGCTGTTATTATTTTGTCGAGGTATTTAAAAAGTTAACCATTGATAAGATAATGAGTAAATGATGGCAACATGGTTCACTTTTTAGTTTTATATTGATCAGGTTGCCTTACCTCTAATCTCACACCACATGCAACCTTGTAAGGCAGTCTGGCCTGCTGCTGTAAAAACCTTTCCCAGACCAGGATAGTCAAGAACATAACTCATCAGGGCAACTCTGAATGTAAATGAAGCATTTCTGAATGCATCAAAAAATGTAGCACCAGAAAGTTCCAGAAATTCATCTACAACTATTTCAAGGTATGGATCAAGGTGTTTTGGCTCTTGGCCATCTGTTTGAGCTGGAACTATACCAGCTAGCATGATATTCTCAAACAGATTGCGTACGTTCCTAGGTAGGTTAAGGAGAGTAAGCATAATTGGCCACATGGAGTAATTGACCTTGTTGCTGCTAAATGGATTGACGCCATCAGTGGAAAGTTGTAATAGCATTCCTCGGAGATCGCCATTGCATAATCCTTCCTCAGAGAAAGCTTGTTTCCAGGAAGGGGAATCATGAATGTCACGCATAATGGAAGGGTCTTCACACGCATCACGATCATCAGCATGGCTCTGAATGACTTCTGAAATACTTGCATTCCCAAACATTCTTCTCCAACGAGGTCCAAGAGGAAAATAAAGGAACCTTCTTCTAGCACTCTTGTTGGCCCAATATCGATTGTATCCGCAAACGGGACACTTTTGCAGCTTTGAATAATCGTATCTACCAGTCTTGCGAAAGATGACACAGTCATTCGGACAAACATGGTAACATACTGTCGGAAGCAGAAATGGCTTGACAAAGTTGTACGCTGCATCATACGACCCAGGAAGGTTATTTGGCTGTGGCAACAAACGCTTCTTCAATCGCAAAAGATCTGATAAGGCACTTTTGCTTGTTGATGGGTGTTCAGTAAACCACATAAAATAACTCGCTAATGCTTGAAGAACAGTGACATCACTATTTTCAAAAAGAGGAATCTTGGCATTTTCGCTGTCATAAATGTCGTGTTCCATTTCAATGTCACAGTCTTTGTCAGAGCTACTATAAGAAGGTAAAGATTCATTACTCCCACTATCGTCGCTTACCGTGGCTAAATCATGTTCTATCGAGACTTCATTGTCACTTGATGACTGTGAACTCGTATTGTCGATTTCGTTTTGAATTAAGCTTATTTCGCTATCAATTTGCTCACTGATACTTGTCGAATCTATCCGACGTCGTTTGAAATCTTTACCGCTGTTTTCCTCACATGAATCTGATAGTTCCGCAAATGAATCATTGTCATCATGTCTGTAATCGTTCGACTTGGCCAACAATTCATTCTCGCTCCCGCTTTCAGATAACTGATTACATGTATCATGATCACCTGCATACTGGCCAAACACTTCTAGATGCCTCTTCACGATCTTACTTGATTGGGTGCATTCGGATTTGCAATTTTTACAAGGACAAAGATGGCCTTTGCTCCTAGTTCTCTTTGCCGTACTTGCTTTCTCGGTTATGTGCTGCTCAGCGTATGGCATCTTCCTCGCTCGTCGTCGTTGAAAGTCGTCCGTATTGCAACCTCGAATGCACGGTTGCATGGTCACTAGTTAAATATTGACCTTTCGTTTACCATATACGGTGCGTACACAGGAAACCCGAGCGCTTTTTAATATGGTTGCGTATTTAACCATTAATTCTCACCGCCATGTGCGAGTCTCGGGTTTGATCCCTTGCAAAACGACGAAAGAAAGACACGACCACAAAGGTATTTCGTTTTTAATTTTTAATTTCAAAATACATAAGTTTTTATAGCGATATCTTTAAAGCTCTGATATAGCTATAAAGCGCTCGGGTTCCCTGGGGTGCATAGAATCGAGTCGGTGATCTGACAGTTGTCGGTAAATTGACCCCACCTTTACCATATATGTAATACAATCAGAGCTTCAAAACGAACGGCGCCAAAAGTGTAGTGTTAACGTTCGTGGTTCCTATCATTGATCTCTATATACTTCGATCTAAAAGAACCGTTTTCGTGGCTTTTTTAATTTTAAAATGGCAGATCACGAGCAAGCCGTAATTTCCGAATTTCTCGCTTTGTTGAAAAGAAACCCAAATGCGTTGTCCAGCGTTTTGCAAACCACACAGGCAGCCTCCAACGAGCAAACGGATGCGTTGAACCCATCAGCAAGCACGAGCTCTAGATCTAATTTACCCACTTCTGACGAAGAGTCTCCACAGGACGGGGCAGTCGACATCGTTTCCACCGCTTATAGCGCAGAAGATCTTCTGGCAAAACGAGGGGCAAAGGGCAAAGGATCGAAAGCCCAACAAACATTTCGGGTAAGTCGAATCTTATATTTAGCCATTTATTACAACTTGCATTGAGACAACCGAATAATTATCTCGAAAGATCTTGAAATGCATATATTTTTCTCGTGTTCTTTTACTCGTACACACCAGCTACACGTATTCTTTACACATAAATTATGTCATTAACTTAGTCTCAGCTGCGCTCGAGCGCAGATCAATCGATGACATGCATGCACTCCGATCGAATCGATCTGCAAAATAACACTTTTTGGTCATGAATATGCATTCAATGTAATGGAGAAAATTGCTATTGTGGCTATTGTTGACTTAAAAGTGTGAGTGATTTGGCGGTTTTAAAAACATTTCAAATTGAAGATTTGGGTGATACAGATGTGCATGAAGCCAAATGACGCTTTTCTTAGTTCGACACATCGGCTGGCAGTTGCCTTCATGCGATCAGTATATACGTATAAACTTCCAACGATCCCACGCGCGCAAACTGATGCTCATTCATCAAATCTCCGGGCAATATTGTAGGGGTAAACACGCTCAAATGCATGGGGAGAAACGTCCAGCGTATTTAATGGCCTTTCCTTTTCTTTTCCCAACTTGGAATTAAAGCTGTTTGTTTCATTATTTATACGCTAAAATGTCGATCTGCTGCACGTTCGTTGGATTAACGTTTTAAAAAGCGCGGGAATATTGAGTTAAGTACGCGTGCGTAGTAGAACGCGATCTAAAAGATCTAGAAATGCATGTAAGCCCGAAGTGGGACAAGCTTTCGAGAAATTAACATTTCGGGCCGGGGTTACGTTTGATAATGTAAGATCGTGTGCATTGTGTGGCAGTTAGCAGCTAGACTTCACAGAAAAAAAAGAAATCGAATTTTAACACTTTGGGACTGATACTTTCTAAAAATTAATGATATGGCTTCCTATTACCCGCTGAGTTCATTTTTTGTCTACAATTGTTTACAGTTTGTGTTGAGGGAATCTGCAAAGAAATGTGGTCTATGGGAAAAACCTCCTCTCATTCGAGAGATCAGCTGCAAAACCCTTGAAGTTTTTACTAAAAAGGTAAAGACAGGATTCCATGATAATCTTCACTTACATGTACCATACTTAAAGGAACTGTGTCGTCACGGATTTTAGCAAAATTTTTAGAGACACGAAATACACAAGAAGGTACGGAATTTAAACTATAACGCTTGGGAGACTAGCTTATACTTGTTTATAATGATCGAAGCTATGCGTCACTTAGATCCACAGAATTAAGCTTCATTTCTTTGCTATTATTAAGTTTCATAGCGAGTATTTTGCAATTATAAACTCAGCCGTGACACAGTCCCTTTAATTATTTTAAACTATTCCTGTCATTTATGGTTTTATTATATTCCACACCTTTTATTCTGAACCGATTGCTTAACAGTTAACTTAATCTACGTTCTATTATCGCAAAAAAAAAAATAAATAAAAGAAAAACGAGGCAAGAGCTTTTATTATTGCAATGTACTTGTACTTTCTGGCTGTGGTCAACGTGCATACACTGTACAAGTTAAAATAATTAAAAAAAAACTTTCAATATTTTCTACAAATTATAAGATAATTAGATAACAATGACTTTCATGTTTAAAGGTAATCAGTGCACTTCCCCAACTGGAAGGCCATGCCCACAACATCAGGAGGAGGCTTTCTGAAAGTTTGATTTACAGAAGAAATCAATTAAAAAATACAAAATTTTGGAAGCGTGCTTTAAAGGTAATATTTTAATTGTCATTTTATCCATGGAAAGATTAATCTTTACTTATTAGATGGAATGAAAACCAGTCTATTAAAATAAGCTACATGTACAGTACATACATCTAGTTATTGACACCCTTCATAATTCATCTGTTGACTCACAGTTGGTAGAATGTCACATGGTCAGTTAGACAATACTAGCTTGTGGATTTAAAAAGGGGTAAAGGCTGCATTCGGGCCTACTGGCCTATCAGTCCAGAGTTTATGACTTGGTTTCTGTAGAATTATAACAGACTAGGAGTATTTCAGCTCCTTTTCCTGGATGGCATGCTAATCCATTGCAGTGTTTTCCCCAGCATTAAATTCGCCATTACCCATTGATACACCTGAGTAGAGGTGAAGACAGAAACTATGAGAGTTATGTGGGTTGCCAGAGAATGCAATGGACACTCTCCTGTGCTCGAACCTGGACTGCTTGATCCGGAGTCCAGCATGCCAACAATTATGCCCCCTCCCCCCTCCAGTGGATTAAACCTTTACATAAATATTCTACTCAATAAATGTGGTCTGGCTTCAAAAGAACTGTTATTTTTTTTTAGATTGCAATCTCATAAAACCAGTTGGAAAATTAAATAATACACCACATACAGTACATGTAGGTTTAAATTAAATGTTAATATTATATTATTGGCTGTTAATGTCCAGGAGCAATGCAACCAATTGATCACCTTATATAATATATTTGTAAGTGTATTATGTATATTTGTTTGTGTTTGTATATATATATATATATATATATATAATCCAAGAAGGAAAATCACTCAACTTTGATGACCATAAGTTTAATACAAACTTGTTTCGTAGGTGTTGCCACCCACTCCTCAGTTAAACTTACAATGATTGATCCCTTGTTTGACTACGTTATTTATATGTATGATTTCGCAAGACGCACACTCTACCTAACCGTTAAAAAACCGTTAAAAATATGCGCGCGCCTAAAGAATACATGCGCGCGCACTACTTGCTTCGGTAGAACTTATTCTAGGGTGTGTTTTAAAATATATTTACGTCTGTGTCTACACGTTGAAATAAGCTCGTTTCTCCTATTAAGCGAAGCCATTTGCGGTTTAGTTATTATCAAATGTTTTTCTGCAATACACAGATTGCATCGTTTCGTTTGATTCGAATATGCCTTGGCTTTTGCTAGAATTTTCCAGGTGATGTTATATTCCTGTTTTCGGTCCTTTAACTGCCATAAATATTTACTTAATTCTGTATCGTTCTTTCTATTTTCATTGTTAAATGACGCCTTATGGTTACGCCATCTAGTTTTAAATTCGTTAGCTGTTAAACCTATATAGGTCTCTGCACTTTCTTGCGTCTTGACGGTAGCTTGATAAACTATTTCTTTAGTTAGACATTCTCCGTTCAATGGGCACTCTTCTTTCTTTCTACAACTACACTTCCTTTCAACATTATCTATACTACCTTGCTGTTCTGCCTTTTTCAGAGTGATCTTGTTGTGTCCATCTATGATTTGTTTAACATTAGGCATACAACTATAGCTTAGCTTAAGTGTGTTCCTGTTAAATATTTTCCTTAATACATGGCCGCTCGGAAAGCATTTATCTATTAACTTAAAGAACTCTTTACCTACATTAGTTTGAACATTCTTACTATATGGCGGGTTAAACCATATCACATTCCTTCTTCGTGTACGCTGTTGTGTTGCTGCTCTTGGTGCTGGTGGGTTGAATCGGAGTTTATAATCATAACCGCTCTTCCGCAATGCTTCCTGATATTCTGGTGCCGCCTCATTGAATGTTTCTTCGTCGCACGATATTTCAGACAGTCTCCTGTTAATTGATTGTGGGATGTTCCTAATGATGTTAGGCGGATGATTTGATTTGCTGTGTACATAAAGCGGGTGGTTTGCTGGTTTGGAGTATGGTTTGAACTTTCCAGTGTTCAGGTCGAGCGTCACGTCGAGAAAATTAACTACTTTCTTGTTTGCTTCAATAGTGACACGTAATCCATTGTCTGCGAAAATTTTGCAAATTTCCTTCTTTACCTTCTCTACCTTGCTGGGCGTTTGTGACATTACCGCAAGACCGTCATCCCTGTATAGGCCTATGTCAATTCCTTGAATCTTCTTTAATTGTGCCAGTAGAAAACAGCCGACAAGTTCACATGTTTCCGCCCCGTCGTAGCTTCCCATGGTAACATCGAAGAGCGTGGTCGAAGATCTCTTTTCCCATGGGTCCCCTTTGCTGAACAGAAGAGAGTGCTTAGCGTTTATGATTACTTCGCGTTCATCGGCTGTAATGGTTACATATCTAGATGCAAAGTTCAAGGCGCGGTGAAGAAGCGCTTCAGAAATGGAAGGGTAAAATTCAACAACATCAAAGCATATAAATGCTGAAGCAGGCTTGTTGGTCAACTGCTTGTACCACTGTAGAACAGATGATGTATTTTTCCACTGGTTGACGTTAGTAGCATTTACAAGCTTTCGGTTAATTTTCTCGAGGATTTGCTTGCTTATTTTGCCTATTTCCGATTTAGAAGGATTTATCAGACGGCAAGTAGGCTTGTTTGCAAAATTTTCCTTGTGATCTTTAAGTGTTATAAACGCTTCCTTCGTAGCCATTCGCTCCACACGATCGTCTATGTCTAATTTCATCGTAATACTTTTTGCTTCATTATCAATCGTGCTTATTTTATTCTTGTCTGCTTTTTTGTATGTTTTGGTTACGTTAGCATTCAAAAGCTGATTGTATTGATTAGTGTCTAATTTATAAAAGTTCGTAGATTTGTCAGCTTTCACAAAGAGACGGTTTTCTTCTTTCACAGTAGCAATGTCTTTCTTTAGGTCTTCTTGAAACTGACATCCAATATCTTTGTAAGAAATGTTTCTAATAATTTTCGTCATACCTTCTTCAAATGATTTCATCTCCTGGACGACTGGCGGGCAGTTTTTTGTTTTAAACCCAAATGTTTCCTTGTCCGCACTTTCCACGGGATGAAGGTAATAAAACGCTTTCCATCTCATCCTGCATAAAAACTGCTCGGTTTTCTCAATCATACATTTTTCGTAGTTCCTTTTCGATGCCACAGGCACAATTAAAGAAGATTCAAGGAATTGACATAGGCCTATACAGGGATGACGGTCTTGCGGTAATGTCACAAACGCCCAGCAAGGTAGAGAAGGTAAAGAAGGAAATTTGCAAAATTTTCGCAGACAATGGATTACGTGTCACTATTGAAGCAAACAAGAAAGTAGTTAATTTTCTCGACGTGACGCTCGACCTGAACACTGGAAAGTTCAAACCATACTCCAAACCAGCAAACCACCCGCTTTATGTACACAGCAAATCAAATCATCCGCCTAACATCATTAGGAACATCCCACAATCAATTAACAGGAGACTGTCTGAAATATCGTGCGACGAAGAAACATTCAATGAGGCGGCACCAGAATATCAGGAAGCATTGCGGAAGAGCGGTTATGATTATAAACTCCGATTCAACCCACCAGCACCAAGAGCAGCAACACAACAGCGTACACGAAGAAGGAATGTGATATGGTTTAACCCGCCATATAGTAAGAATGTTCAAACTAATGTAGGTAAAGAGTTCTTTAAGTTAATAGATAAATGCTTTCCGAGCGGCCATGTATTAAGGAAAATATTTAACAGGAACACACTTAAGCTAAGCTATAGTTGTATGCCTAATGTTAAACAAATCATAGATGGACACAACAAGATCACTCTGAAAAAGGCAGAACAGCAAGGTAGTATAGATAATGTTGAAAGGAAGTGTAGTTGTAGAAAGAAAGAAGAGTGCCCATTGAACGGAGAATGTCTAACTAAAGAAATAGTTTATCAAGCTACCGTCAAGACGCAAGAAAGTGCAGAGACCTATATAGGTTTAACAGCTAACGAATTTAAAACTAGATGGCGTAACCATAAGGCGTCATTTAACAATGAAAATAGAAAGAACGATACAGAATTAAGTAAATATTTATGGCAGTTAAAGGACCGAAAACAGGAATATAACATCACCTGGAAAATTCTAGCAAAAGCCAAGGCATATTCGAATCAAACGAAACGATGCAATCTGTGTATTGCAGAAAAACATTTGATAATAACTAAACCGCAAATGGCTTCGCTTAATAGGAGAAACGAGCTTATTTCAACGTGTAGACACAGACGTAAATATATTTTAAAACACACCCTAGAATAAGTTCTACCGAAGCAAGTAGTGCGCGTGCATGTATTCTTTAGGCGCGCGCATATTTTTAACGGTTTTTTAACGGTTAGGTAGAGTGTGCGTCTTGCGAAATCATACATATAAATAACGTAGTCAAACAAGGGATCAATCATTGTAAGTTTAACTGAGGAGTGGGTGGCAACACCTACGAAACAAGTTTGTATTAAACTTATGGTCATCAAAGTTGAGTGATTTTCCTTCTTGGATTATTCTGCTCCTACACTGTAGAGCACTTTATTGGATTCGCCGGTGAATCTTCAACTTGGATATATATATATATATATATATATATATATATATATATATATATATATATATATATATATATATATATATATAAATAAATGTGAGAGGAAGTCACAAAACACAACTCCACGGTGTGGCCATCACCTCACGCATGCGCACAGCCATTTCACCCGAGCAGTGGCAGCCATGGACAGCTGTTTCGGCCTGGTTAGGCCTCATCAGCATGGCATATATATGTATACAAATTACATGTATATAAATAATGGAGCCGTCTTTTGTGACTTCCTTTTAGTTTTCCCTTTCATATTAGTGATTACGTCATTTTTCTTGTAGATGGATAAATATAAAGGTGAGGCCTGCCAGAGGCCTTTAGTTCCTGAAAAAAGCCAGGAAGTAAATACAACACTTCTGCTGGTGGAGAAGTCTCTGCAGGATGTTAATGAAGATGTAGATCTAGATGAGGAGACAGGATTCTCCTTTGCTTCATCGTAAGTAAAAAACAAATAAGTTAATATACAATGATCAGCTTTTTTCATTGAATATCTCCATCCCAAATGCATAGCCTTTATCAGGGGCGGATCCAGGGGGGAATTGGGTGGCTAGCCCCCCCCCACCCCCCCCCCCCCCCTAGATCATCTGCAGGGGTTTCATTAAGGGTGTGCCCCCACCGCCTTCAGCCCTTCCAATCATGTGCTCACTTGCTCAAACTCGTTGCCCTATATTGTAACGGACCTTAATGAAATCCATGCATTGATTTAAACAGTTTTTTGTAGTTGCAACAATTTAAAAAAAACAATTACTGACTTAGGCATATACTCGTAGCCACGCCATATAAAAAAATTCTGGATCTGCCCCTGCTTTATGCATGTACATGTATGACCTCTTGGTTTCACGTTAAGTGTACAAATCATTACAGGGGCACCCAACGAATCTGTTCCTCACTTTATCTGTTCCCCAGCGGAATTCTTGCTGGCTGGCAAAATATTCCGTATGTATTTTTTTAATTACCATTTTTTGTACAGATCTCGGTGAGAGTATTCATTATAAGGTCAAACTAGTTCTTTTTGCTGATCACTGCATTAATTCTCATGACCTTTCCTTTTGATTACGTATGGATTTTGTGAGACGAAGTTTGATGTTGGTCAGTTTGGTGCTTAAAAGGGTTCAGCTTCGCAGCAACAAATTTAAGCAGTACTTAAAGGTTTAAGTTCGAGACGGCAGTGCATGTACAAAACCATCAACAAAAAAGCTTCAAATAGTTTGCCATTAATGTTTCATTTGTTTCCAAGCCCCTTTTGGTAACTTTTTACTATTGATTTTTTATTTATTGATTTTTTTTTAATTGCTGGCTGGGAAACAGACACTTTTTATCCAGCTGGCTGGGAATTTATCTTTGTGTTTTGCTGGGAAAAAGGAACAGATATATTTTTCCCAGCAACGTAGAAGAACACCTGGAAATGCTTTTTTATCATTTATTTTAATTTATTTGAGTAAAATAATGCATTTTACCAAAGATTGTTCGTTGGGTGCCCCTGTCATTATGCATGAGAGGGTAACAACTGAATGCCACAAGTTAAATCCTGCCTTATATTTTCTTGTTACAGGGAGGAGCTGTTCGTAATGGATGGGACAAGAAAAATTGCACGAGCAACTTTTCTACGCACATCAAAAAAAGACGGTAAGTACAGCAGAAATGCAAACCTGCCTTAAGGCCATTTCATTAAAAATATGCGATGTAATATATCAAACACGAGGAACAGTGTTTCATCCGATTTCCAAACACCGAGAAGTGGGTTGGAAAAACGAGGCGCAGCCGAGTTTTTTTTAACCCACTTCAAGGTGTTTGGAAATCGGATGAAACACTGTTTCGAGTGTTTGATATAGCTTCTCAAACTGATCGTTAAATGCGGAGAAAACGAAGAAATAAAATCACCATAATCTATGCTAATTTAAGACCGGGTATCCAAACCTCCTTCATGGTAGTGATTTCCTTTGTGTTCTCGTCATGAATTGTTAATGAGTTTGAGAAGTAGATGTATAACTTAAGTATTATAAATATTTTATAGCCAAAGATCAGTCCAGTATTTCTCCTAGTCACTGCCAGCTGTCTTGTGCACAGCAATTCCTTAATTAATGCATCATCAAAGGATTTCCTGTTATTGACAGTTCATATTTTAAGTTAAAAACATAGTCTTAAGATCAGAGAGTAGTTGTGTCTTGTGATGACCTTATCTACAATCATTGTAAGCCTGTTAAACTCCCTTGATCAGTTACCTACTTGCCAAAAGTTAAAACCACCTACTTATTATAATTAAAAAGCTTTATCATCCCAAGGCTTATCACCATGTTTTTATGATATATGTGTATGTACTAATCTCTGTTTTTTAATTGAAGGTGACTTTGCAAAGCTTGTTATGCAGTCAAACTTTCTGAAGACTGATGAGGAAAAAGACAAAATAAAGTTAACTGGACCCAACTCGAAACAATTTCTCCACAACATCAAGGTACATGTAACCACAGTTAGGTGTACTTAAAATCAAAATTAAAATAGCTAAAATTCCTTGAAAGAAACCAGTAGTGTCTAATTTTTTGTGTTATTTATTCAATTTAATTATAATTAGGTTGGTGAAAAATTTTATTGGCCTGAAAACCAGTTGGTTAGCAAGTCCAGTGCACCCAAAGAGGGTAGGGATCGAGAGGTGACACCGGTACAAGTGCCAGCAAAGTCTACCTCTAGTTGCAACAAGAAAAGCAATCATGAAGGGGTGGAGCTAGACCATAGAAAGGCAAATTCTGCACCCAAGGAAAAATCTGTGCGCAAGGAAAAATCTGTGCCTAAGCGAACATCTGTGCCCAAGGGAAAATCCGTGCCCAAGGAAAAATCTGTGTGCAAGGAAACATCTGTGCGCAAGGAAACATCTGTGCGCAAGGAAACATCTGTGAACAAGGAAACATCTGTGCCCAATGAAAAATCTGTGCGCAAGGAAAAATCTGTCCCTAAGCAAACATCTGTGCTAGAGGGAAAATCCGTGCCCAAGGAAAAATCCATGCCCAAGGAAACATCATCTGTGCACAAGGAAACATCTGTGCGCAAGGAAACATCAGTGCCCATTGAAAAAAACGTGCCCAAGGAACTGAAAACACCTGATCATCAGAATGTGCCCAAGGAAACAAATGTACCTAATTGCATGGAGAAAGCGGATGATCATGGGGTGTTGCCTGTGCCGGAAAAACGCAAGTACAAGGGTTATGTATATGTACCTGTACATGTAGGCAATGATGACAAGAGCACCTGTACTCCTGAGCCATTACCAAACAAAAGGCGCAGGCTGCCAAAAGTCAGCTTGGACTTTGATTATATGTAACTTAAAATTTATATCATTTTATCAATGACATTTTATAGCTAGCTACAAATATGGTATAGAAAACTACTGATAAAAAATTTGCATAATTTTAAACAGATATAGATTTTGTAAATAAATAATTTTTTGTACACATTGACAAATACTTTTAATATATTATATTTATCGTGATCATATATAATTATATATATATATATGTTTGAATCAAATGTTGAACATTTTAGTTTATGAAAACATTATTGACTTATATATAAAAATGATGCTTAAATTGTTAGGATTATTAATTAATTTATTCTTCAATTGCCCATTTCATCAAGATAAAAATTAAATATTTGTCATGGTTTCCTAGATCAATATTTATGTTAATGATTTATTTTTTCTTTAGTGTATATGTTTTAATTTGACTAGGCTGGCTTGAAGCTAAAAATAAATTGTTGTTTCAAAGGTTTCAAATTACCTGTTTTTGCTTTTAAAACGTTGCATGTAGTATATTTGAGATCAAGACAATAACTCATGATCATGGCATGCTATACATTTATAATGGAACAAATTAACACATTTTGAAAAAGTCTGAATTTCACATACTTTTTCACAGTAAATTAGGTTATTGGGAGATTTCACATACTTTTTCACATCATGTCATTTAGCCTAGTCCCATGCAATGCATGATGTGAATTTGTTATTTCACATGACTATTTCACATCATCCCATGATGTGAAAAGGAGGACCCCATTTCACTTGGTTTTCACATGGCTATTTCACATTACTTTTCACACATGTGGATGTGAAAAAGCAGATGAAATTTTCACACCTTTTTCACATTACCTTCACATGTTTTTCACATGGTTTACTCCAGTAGTGAGCAGTGCTGCTGTTTTGAGAGAGTTGTGTCCAGATGCAACTTCAGAACAGATCTCACAGTCAGTAAACAATAACAATGGAGATGTGAACCTTGCTGCACAGGAGTTGTTAGGACTTTCTCAGGAAGCCTCAGAATTGGCGATGGGTGAGCACTGAGATAAATACCACTCTGATGCTTGTATATCTTGTGATGACCTATTTAAATGTTGGAAAAACATATTGAGTGCCTATACTTGGTAAGGAAACGTTCGCCCAAGATACCTTGCCATGAGTGATAACCGACAAAGTGGACATGACCTCTTTTAATTAACAGTTTCCATTTTTGTAGTTGTTTTTAACTTCTGCTAAGTCTAAACAAGATTTTACTGGCAAATTCAAATTAGAGAATTTGCATTTTTTCATTACAGGTCACAGAACTAAAAGTTGCAGTGAATTTTAACTTTCGTTTTTTATTTTGATAATAGAGAACTTAAGATCCATGACGAACGAGACGACAATGACGTCTATAGACCGCGGGAGGACTGGACTGAGGACGTCGGTTTCAGTGGGAAAATGAAAACTTCAGATGCGGTCGGCAGGTAGACGACGACAACGACTTATTTCGACGTGGCTTGTTGAAAACGTCTCGCTCAAGATGACATCGTTTAAGGACATGCGTGAGCTTCTTTTTTTGAGCCGTGGATTAAACTTTATTAACGACGAAGAATTTCCAGTTTTGTCTGACCTGTTCGAGCCAAAAAACCTGATTTTTTCCCCATGGAAAATATCAAAAGTTCGCGCTGTATGAAATGGCCGAGTCCGAGTGTTTGGCCGAGTTCCTGGCACATTAGTATATTGTGTTCGGAATTCCATACAAAGTTTGGATTCCTAAAAATAAACACGATACACAATTAATTACAAGAGTTGGCAAAAAAAATTGTATTTGGCCGTAAGTGAGTGTAAATAATTGCATGTGCAAAAAAGTTACAAAATGAAACGTTTCACTGATAAAGATTCGATATATTTTTACATATTACAGAGGCGAAAATTCCAGAGTACAAGTGATTAAATTCTTCTATTCAAGGCTTGCGGCCAGCAGCTTGCAGTCATGAATAATTTTTTTCAATCTAGTTGTTTCGACCGTAAGGGCAAGTTTTAAAGATAAATTAAACGTTATGCTGCCAGCACTACCAGTTGTGTTCTCAAGTCAAAACACAATTGAGTACTTATAATTATTATTCAGGTTCTTCGTTCCTTTTTTACAACCTCATGGGAAAATAAATTTACGACTTACCGGTTCACCTTTTCCTCTTGTCTTGCTGCCAGTTAGTAAACAACACGAAAACACGCACGTTATATACAGTCAAATTTTTAATCCAATTCGCTTCGTAAAATAGAAAGCGAAGCTTAAATGAAACCACAAAAGATAAAGGATGAAAAAAGATTACAAAAGTGACAAGTCAGTGTAAATTTTTACCTTTGAACTTTGTTTAAACAACTCCTTTGCACGACGACGTGAAACTAATGGCTTGGTGGTCGTCGTCGACGAGAGGAAGACGACGGAATTCGCGGGAAAATCGCGTGAATCTCACTTCCGGTCGTCGTCGTCCATGCTGTCGTCGTGGATCTTAAGCTCCCTAATGATACATTTACAACAGTTCAAGTAATCAGGTTTGCTGTTAATTTCATTGATTTTTTTGTCCATGACATAATATCCATTTTTCCAGGTTGTGAGGCCCAGGACAGTGAAGACGGTTTTTTGACTCAAACATTGTTATCGCAATCAACACCAAAAATGATGACAGCTCTTACCAGCATGTTGACTCCCGAGGGAGTCTTGGAAGCTTTTCAGATAACCAATATATAAAAGGACAAACTAAGAGAACGCTTTTTCGTCAGCAGACTGAAAGGAAATGAAGAACTCTAAAAGATATTCTGGGTTTGTATAAAGACCCTGAAAAGGACCTGGGAGCTTCCATAAGGGTACGGTTTGAAGGTGAAGAGGGAGTTGGCACAGGGCCAGTCGGAGTTTTTTGTGTGTGCTATGATAATTCTACAAGAGGGAATGCATGGTGATGGGAGACCCATTTTATTCTTTGAAGGAGAGAGCGATCATTTATTTTCTATTCACAATCAGATCCTGCAGAAAATGGGAGCATTTATCAGCATTGGCAAGATGGTTATGGTCAAACAAACCACCAATTTTTTTTCTAGTTAAGTGCGAGTTGGATATTTTCGGAATACTTTACTTAAACTGTACAAGGCCTTTATCCTACCATACTTTTATTATTGTTCTTTAGTATGGCATTGTTGTGGCACACGCAACAGCAAAAAGCTGGAAGCACTTAACAAGCATATACTTAGATTCATATAAAATGATATAAAATGATATTACACTTCTGATTACAAGACTTTGCTTAATAATGTTAAAATGACCTCACTGTATAATAAGCGCATTCAAACTTTTCTAATATTAGTTTACAAGAGCTTATTTTCACTCAATATCCAAGGCCTACTCTGGGGTCTTAAGACGCCGTAACTTTGGGCAACTTTAGCAAAATTGGCAGGAAAAACATGGCGATTTTAGGTGACTTGAAGCGACTTAAGGAGACTTTATTTGACATGAGTGATAAAACCCTAAAGTTAGCATTCATTATTACCTTACAATTGTTCAGAAAATGAGTCACAACGAAATACTAGAAAACAGGTACTGATCTCCGCCATTTCGATTCTCCCCGAATACCCTTGCGCCGCTGCAATTGTCACTTTCGTAAACGGTCGATGCCATTTTAGCGACACTTAAATCAATTTTCACCAATTTTAGAATTATTTTTTCTATCAGAAAAAGAAAAATGCAATTAATTACCTAGAATCGAACCCGGAACCTCTGCATACTAACATCTCTCCTTTACCACTAGACCACTGGGTTGATCCAGCAAACCCACGAAAAATTTAATTATAAAAGGTGCTTTTCTTAATATATATCAATAACGGGTCACCCTAACACTAAATCTTACCTAACCGCGAATCTAGCTTAGATCTAATAATCGCTTTACCTTGGCCACATTTCATCTAATAATGATAGCCTGCTTTCGTCCCAGTCCAGGCATAAACTAGAGAGAAATAGCACTAAACACTACTAAAGGCTTGGTTACTAATGAATGCTAATGATGGCATCGACCGTTAAAAATGGCATTGACCGTTTACGAAAGGGAAATCAGCTGTGCCGCTAGCTAGTTTCCATGCTTCGAAGAGAGGAGCACACGGAAGGAAAGGGACACCTCGCGGGGTTCCCTTCTTCCCGCCCGTACCACAAGAAAATTTGAGCTCTCT